>VDFB02182956.1:0-97999 GCA_007258455.2 Sequoia sempervirens | reverse complement strand
TAAACTCTATGTCATGCATGGCTGCCACACTATGTGCTCCTATTCTAGGTCATCTATGGTCTACATCCATCTGTCTAGATCTTCAGGCTCTCATAATGCCATACCCAACCATACTTTGTCCTGTACCACCATGCTATGAGTGTTGCCTCATCCTCTGTCCCTGCTCTCACCACTCTTGGCCTAGTCACACTAATGTGCTCCCAGGCCCATACCTACAATAAGATTAGCTATCTCAAGTTGAGTCCCCCTGATAGCACACCATGTACATATCTCTGTACAACTTTTCTAGTACACATGTCCCCCATGCAAATTGCCCCTCTCTCCCCTCAACAATATGTTGAATAACTTCCATATAACTCATGCTATAGAACTACCTGCTCCTATCCGGTATCAGTAAGCCATTGATTAGCCCACACAAATAGAGTGGTAGTGCTAGCACCTCCACCATCAAACATTGATCCACATCTAACCCCTTCTAAATAGGAAGGTCCTCTCATCCAAACAATGGATGAAGTGTCTAATCCAACTCCCCCCCACTCAAAGTTACCTCACTCACTAGGTTCCCTACTATAGGGAGCCTCAATATCCACCATACATCCTCAAGAATCACTGTCATTTCCCCTATCGAGAGCTAGAATGTGGAGGTCGATGAATCCCATCACTCTATGAGCACTGTTAACATAGCTTGACGCACTCTAACCATCAGATATCCTCTCAAGTGTAGTAGTCCTGCTCATGCTAAGGCCTCATGATCTGCTTTGGTCATCACCCTCAGTGTCACTTGCAACACCTCTAACTGTCTCTCTTGTGTCCGTAGCCACTCAAATCACTACATCCGTACCACAATGCTATGTAAGTCATTTCATCTCTTCTCTCATTTCCCAGCCCCAAGTTATCTTCTAACTAAGCATTCCATCCCCTTTTGGCCAAGTTTCCCAATTTTCCCAATTTTCCTTTGTTTCTCTTTTCTTCCCCCTCCTTTTTCCCTTCCTTGTTTGGCCCTTTCGCCCTTTCCAAGCAGGGCCGCCTCTTCCTGAGCACTGTCACCCCTTCTAGGGTGGGGCCACCCCTTCCTAGTTGTTCTTACCCCTTCAGGGGTAGGGCCCCTGCTTCTGGGGTGGGGCCGCCGCTTCTGGAGTGGGGCTGCCGCTTCTGGAGTGGGGCCGCCCCTTGTGGGGCGGGGCTACCCCATTAGGGGCGTGACCGCCCCTTTTGGGGTAGGGCCACCCTTTTAGGGTCATGACTGCCCATGTCTTGGGGCATGCCCACCCCTCTATGGGCCACCATTATTTCCTTTGGGTGGAATCATCCTAGGTTGATCTCGGGGCAAGTTCACCCTTCCCCTTTTCCCCCAGCCCTTTTCGAGTGTCTTTTTTCTAGTTTTTTAGGGAAAATTTATCCACTAATTGGGCAACTTCCCCCCCTTCCCATGGCCTCTAACATACTATTCTAGCTACCCCATTAGAAAAATCCCAATTTTGCCCCCAACCTATTTTCTTAAACTACCCCAATCCCAAAACCCATGTATTTAAAAAGCATAAAAAATTACAACATAATAAAAAATGCTTAAAATCACAAAGAGGGGTTTTGAACCTAACCTGAAGTGGAACTGCGTACACATGGAAGAACGCCCACACCTCGTCTACCCAGTGCATGATGTCATCATCATAGTTGTCTGACATCCTCATCTCCTTGTCTCCTCGACTACTCCTTCTCCTTTCCTCTCTCTCTCTTCTTCAACTACCAGGTGTGCAAATGAGAAATAGTAACTCTAAAATTACTATAAGTAATTATCCCCCTCATTTTTAAATTACTTTTAAGTGGGGTATTTTTACCTTTTATTTAACCTTTTAGGCCCTTATTAATTCCAAAACTTCTACAGTCTGCCATTTGCACACCGTGTGTCCGATCAACTCTGTTCAAAATCCAAATATTCCTAGTTTTTTAAGCTCTATCCAATGGTACCTTCCATTTCTTCATATCAAGAGGTTGCTCAGGGCCCCTTTTTCTTCCCCAACCACTCTCTCGAGGGGGCATACCCTACCATTTTTCTTTGTTCCTCCATCACATTCATTTTCTTGTGAAATTGAGGCATCTCCCTCCATTTCCCTCCGTTTGGGTAGCTCATGCAACTTCTTCCATGTTGGGCCATCATGTTCTAGTCACTTCCTCTATCAAGTTGTCTATATTTTATATTCCTTTAAAACACTATTATTTGAACAATATTTCGATGAGGGAAAAAATGTAGAAATCTAAATTTGACTGCTCCCACATGGATAAATTCACCTCTTTATTCGTTTATTTCACATCCTCTGTTAATATTAATTAAATTGATTGATTTAATTAATATTCCTCTCTTTGCCTAAAGTTTCATAAAATATTAATTTAATAATTAATACTTTACCTTTTCATCCCCTTCCTTTCTAAATTAAATAAATACATCAATTTATTTAATTTAGTCATTTGGCCTTTTGAATTTAAATCAATTTTAAAATTATTCTTTTTCTCTCTCCTTGTCACAACCTCCATAACCCCTTTCTCATCTGGATTAATTTAATTAATACTTGATAAGGGTGTGCACACCTTAATCAGGATTAATGTCACATCCTCCATATTCTCCCACTTGCTTCTAATCCCTCATTAGGTTTCTTAATCACCTATTTGCACAACCTTAATCTAATCCCCTTGCTACATTTAACATACCTTTTTGGTCAAACTTTACATTTGCCAAGTTTGTCCTAGACCCTCTTCCCCATGTGAATTTAAAATTTATTTTTTATTCCTCCAAGAATTCTCCTCTTCCCCATGTGATCATTGAAAGGTCACATCAGTCACATGAAGCCAAGAATCTTATATTATAAGGACATTTTCTTATCCACAAGGTACTTTTCAGCCCCCTTCATAAGAACTTTGTCTTATCCACAAGGTGCTCCTGATATAAATTTAAAATTCATATTTATTCTTCCAACCACCTTATCCATTCCAATCATGTGAATTTAAAATTCACATTTATTTCCCCAACCCCTTTTTTCTTCCCCATGGAGATTTTTGAGGAATACTAAAATTCCTCATATGTCACTTTCCTCTCACATGGGAACAAGAAGTTTCTTTTTGAGGAAATATTCTCCCATCCTAAGATACTTTCAAAGTACTTTTCCTTCTTCCACATCATTTGTACCCTTTCCATCTCACCATGTCCTTTGGACACTTCATCCTCCACATGGCAAGATGTGATGTCTTGTGATTCCTCAATTGACCATAGCCCTCCATCTTGGCCATGGTGGCTCAATCTTGACTGTTGAATTCTCTAGAGAATTCAATTTCTTTTATAAATAACCCCCCTTCTCATTCATTCATTTACCTTAGGCATTTTTAGAACACTCAAGCTCTCAAGCCATCATCAAACACTTCTTTGCATTTAAGCCATTTTGCATACTTACCTTTATTCCACCATTATTGCATGCTTTGAAACTCTTTTTTCATTCATTTACCAAAATACCCACCTTCATCATTTGAATCTCCATAAAATCCTCATCATTTTGCATATAATCCTAGATCATTTGCCATCAAAAGTATCATACAACCAAGCTTCAATCAAGGTCCAACCAAGGGATCAACATAGATAAAAGGTATAATCTTTTTGTTTTATCTTTTTTTTTATTTGTGTTCAACTTAAGCTAATCTTGAAGTGGTATAGTGTTCTCTATTTTGTGTTTCTTAGTTTGTTTTGATTATTTAGGAGTAGAAACACTTGCACACATGTAAAATGTTGACAATTACCTAAATAAACCATTTTTCATTTCATCAAATTTAGATTAAAAAAATTGTTAACATAAATGGTGAAGTTTGAAAACCAAGGGAAACCTCTAAAAATGTTGGGGTAGTTGAATTTTCATGTTTGGCACCCCCAAGCCAAATCCCAAAGCATTCCCAAGACAATAATCAAGGCAAATATTTTTGTCAAAAAAATGGTTATCCGTTTCTTAAAGCGAGAAATGAATATTCATTTTTTGCAGCTTGATATGAATATGAATATATATATATAATGTATATTATATAAATATAATTTATTATATATAATAATATGATATATTATAAAAAATTATTTCATGGATTCTTGTAAGGGAGTATTGTATTATATTTATTATAATCAAAGTAGAATACAATGCAAGGGAAACTACAAGGAGCTAGGAGCAACATACACATATAGCAATCGCCCTCGCATCATCATCGTTTCAATAAATCTTAGCGTAATAATGTCATTTCATCATTCATAATACTGATATGTAATATCTTAATCATCGTATGTAATAATAATGTAGCGCATGTCATCGTCATCCATGCACAATCATGTATATCATCGTTTCATCACGTCTGAAATGTCATCATCATCATCATGTCATCATCATGTAATAATATGTCACGTTCATGTTTCATCGCATAATAATATGTCATCGCCTGTAATTTTCGTCATGTCATCTTAGCGCAAATGTAATTGCCGTCGTCATCATCATTAGCATCATATTTATAGCATGTCATGGCATTAATGTCATCGATGTAATGCATCATCAGGTCGTTTATAAACAATGTCGTCATCGTCATCTTTCCTTCATCCACCACTCCTCCTCCATCTCTCTCCACCTCAATCCACCCCCCCTCCCTCCTCCATGCTTCTATCCATTCCCTCTCTCCTACCTACCTCCACTCTATCTCATGTTCCTTTCTATCCTCTGTCAGCTCTGTATATTTCTCATTGCCTGCGTTTCGGCTATATCTTGTTCATTATCATGATCATCTCCTCCTCCACTCCTCCTCCTGGTCTCTGTCCTCATAAATAATATGTTGCCTGCCTCCTCATCTGTCACTCACAGCCTTAATATCTTTAATATCTTTATGTTCCAGATCCCATCACCCTCCTCTGCCTCCCTCCCTTCCCTCCCTCATTCCCCCCTCTCTCCCCAAATATCTCTATATCTCTCTTTTCTCTCCCCTCTCTACCTCTATCTCACCTTCCCTCTCTACTCTCTATCTCAACTCAAGCTCTCTCTCTACCTACCTCTCCCTCTATCCCTCCCACCCTACCTCTCTCTCATTATCTACATCTCCCTACTTGTATCCCTCCTTCCCTCTATCTCTCCCTCTCCCTCTTTCTATACTTGCCTAGTGTACATATAATATAATATTACAATACAATAATATAATATATGACATTAATATAATATTACATATTATAATATAGTATTTATATTATATATTATATAATATAATATATTTTATAACAATATATCATAATATATAATAGATATTCATTTTTTGTTTCTAGAAATGAATATCCATTTCTTCCTTTACAAAACAACTATTTATTTTGTTATAGGGGAGAAAAGGGGCAAAGAACCATTTTGGGCATACCAACAACTCCCACAAGCACTTTGATGTTGTGAATCTTGTAGTTTTTGTGTGATATAGATAAATATTTCTTTTGTACACTCTTTTACATAAAATTTCATTCTACCAATCATTAGGGTGCTTATTTTAGTTTGTATAATGGGGAGAAATAGTCATCATAAAGCTAAAAGGAAAAGGAAATTTTGAGTGAATGAAATTGAAGTGACTAGGGAAAAAGATAGAGCAAGGAAGAGGATGGGAAGAAAAGGTATGTTGAACACTCTTCAAGGTGAAGGTTCTTCTTTACCATTAAATGACATTGAAAGTGACTATGATAGTGAAAATGAAAATGAAAATATTAAATATGAAATTGAAAATGTTGAATATGAAATTGAAAATATTACAAAATATGATCAAACACCTATTGACAATAGTAACATCGTGAAAGAAGAAGATGAAATATGTTAACAATTGCTTGATGAATATGCGTATGAACCTTATGATATTGAAATCGTACTCCACAATCCACTCATTAACAACTTTGATGAAATTGATGGAGCACATGAAACAATGAAACTCAATATATCTTTAAATTACATAAGAAGAGACGACCTTTGTGGAGAAGAATATGAAATCCGAAATCCATATTTTGTAATGAGTCCAATAAAATTATAAAACATTCAAGAACACCAAAATGGTTGAAAGCAAGATGTCATCACAAATTGTTTGATTGTGGACTTCATAAATTTTCAATGAATACTTTTCCAATAAGACATTAACCGGACAATGTCAAATTTTTGTACAATTACTAAAGACATACAAAATGAGACCCCTACTAAAGAAATTGAAGATTCATGTAAACAACAAGTATAATTGAAATAATATTATTGTTAAAAAGCTTTGTAATGCACTAAATTCTATTGAAATAACTAATACGGAAAAAGAGAAAAGAGTTACTCGTAGAGTAATAACAACCTCATTAGTAAGCAATTAATTAAGAAAGGCTTGATAATTAAGGAAAATTTGTGTTGAATTAATCCTAATAACATTGTTAAAAGCACTAGTAATAAGATCAAGACTAGATAGTTCTCTTCAAAATGATACGTGGGATTTTAGTGGTAGGTTTCCACGAGTTGATAAGAAGCTAACTAATAGCACAAAGGTTGAAATTCAAATTTTTTGGCACTCTAACTCTCTAATATCACCCAATGTAAAGGATGTTTTAAAATTAAGAATTGGCAATCAAGATTGCACACCACATCTTAAACATTTCTTGGAATATACCCAAACAACATAGTAGAAACAATTTTGTGAAACACATCCAAGTTTGAAAATATCACAAAGGGAATTTGAATCTTGTAAGCCATTTTATTATGTACCTCTTAAAATTTGCAATACATGTAAATATCATGTAGAGTTTTCTATGTATCATGAAATGTTATTCTGTATTCATTCTACTCACAAAATTCTATAAGAGTGTGGTGCAATGAAACTACCAAAGTCATCTAGGGACTTATTATATTTATTTTTATGTGTTAAAGATGATGGTTGCATTTTGTATAAAAAAGATTGTTTAAATGAAAACTATTTAGAATGTAGTGGGCTATCAAATTTTATATCATGTATTCATGAGGGAAAAGAGCATGATTTTGGAAAGCAAATGATTGAGACAAAGATATATGAGACAATGAAATACAATTTGAAGATTGGAGGTGAAGGTTTTAGATGTGAGTTGGTTATAAAAGAAGTAAGTGGTGCTAATTTTGTTTTTGATTTTTAATTTTTTTTTTACAAGTGCACAAGATATAGCCACAAGTCTTGATGGTAAGATCAATAATTCATGATGTGTAATGATTTTTTAATCAATTGGAACTATTATCTTTGTAGTCAATTTTGTAAAAAACTACACATTGCAACCATAAAATGAAGTCCAATCTCAATGATACAATTATATTTAGATTGCTATTTTTGTTCACGTCACATATAAACATGTTCCTAATAGTACAAAAGAGAACATGAAGATAGTCAAGGAGTACCATTTTTACATGAGTGATATTAATCTTATTTGTCAAAGGATGTGCAATATTATTTTCAATAATTTTTTTAGTTCTTGTAGGAAAGAGATATTAGAATGGTTTAATATATCATTTGGTCAGCTAATTGCACCAATCAATTCAGGAATGCTCGTATATTTTATTAGTTGAACAAAATACAAGAAGAGAGGGTCATGTCTCATATTTGGAGCTTTTTTGGAGCTAAGGATGAAAACGGGGGCATAATGGAGTAGATGCATGTGTGAAGAGGGATCTAGTTAAATAACAACTAAATATTAGAAGTGGTGCTACATTTAGTGATGCAAGTTCTATTGTTAATTGGTGTAACTATGAATTTTCATGAGGGGAAATTGATTCAAAAGTGCATAGGTTCTTCTGGTTAGTTGATGGGGGGATGATGGGAGGGAAATTGGTTTTTCAAATAATCAAGTAATCATCAAATATGCATTCATTTTGAAGCTCAAATGCAAGTACATGTATTATTTAGACACAAGAATTATCTTGTTTTTATTAGAGTTGTATTAAATGTGATTTGGATAATTGTGAGTCAAGTGAGTGGGTAGATACATGGATTCCATAATATCTAACCCTTTATCTCAAGCCCATTCATCTTTACTCAATGAAATGGAAAGTTGATTTGACTAAGAACACCTTTTTTGACCTATTTATATGAACCTAGGTTTGGAAAATATTAATGAGAGGTCTTGAAATAGAGGTTGGCACTATAATCTACCTCTCTTTCTAAAAAACCACAAAATCTGCCACACATTGCAATAAAAATAAATTCCTTGCATAATTCCACCATTTCGATCATTAGTTCAAGTTAGTAAAAAATATAATCAATATATTAAATTTATTGCATAACACAAACACTTAGTCATCTTCATTAAAAATAGTCATCAATATTTCATAATGCCATGCATACACACACATGGGTCCACTAACATATTAGGATTGTAAGTTCCACCCCTAGTCCAAATTATAATGGGGCTAGGGGGGTCTCACAAGATAATAAAAAGGTTTTGAGGGGATGTAAAAGTGGAGATAATCATGAAGGTACATATATTTTCCCACAAATAGAAAAATGAAGAAAATGAGGTGGCCCAAATAGCTAGATAGAAATTATGAAGGTAAAAATATCACAAGGAAAATGCGCCTCTAATATGGATACAAGTGCATGAGCCCACAATCACATGGGGCGAGTATGCAATTTGTGTCCCTATAATTAAGATAGGCTTGGGTGCATGATGGGAGGGTGAAGGTATAAAATAGCATTGGGAGAGCATTGTTCCCTCCCACATAATAGGATGATATAGAAACACAGGATGTAAGAAATTAGTATAGGTGCATACAAGAAATCTATATATAATATGGTGATGTGATAAGGATCAAAGGTTTCAAAATAACATAAAAATGTAACCAAATGTAAGTATAATAATATGATAATGTATGAAACATAGGTAGATAAGCATGTGAATAAAAATCAAACTATCATGATTGAAGAACAATCACAAGGATGCACAACAATCACAAAAGTAATAATGATGAAAGACCAAAGTGGTAGTATGAGTAGGAATAAGAGAAAGGCATGCAAGATAAATAAGAATATAATATATGTAAACAAGCATAAGGGTCAACAATTTAGGCAAGGGGGAAGGAAAAGTTCCCCCAAGTAGGAGAAGGGAAATTTTTTTTTATGTGAGTAAAGCATAACAAATAAGGTCTAATAAAAGACTAAAGTGTAAAGCAATAAAAAAAAAAAAGTGCAAACTAAACCTATAATCATATATGTATATATTTTATGGGGATGAAATGATGCAAAAATTAACGACCAATTAAGAGGAAATTATTTTGTGCTAAAAATATTCGACACCCAAGAGTTAACACCCAAGGAGGATATATTTTGTCAAGATTTATGATACAATTAGGTGATTAACCTTGTAATTTCATGTCTAATGTTTGTATGTGTCTATAAATTGCTTGGAATGCGTGCTGTGATGCCCATGGGGGAGTTAGGTGGATTGTATTGATGTGTTTTTTGATCCATGGCTAGAACTTCATATTTAGAGATTGGGAAATTTAATAGCTCTAGATATGAGTTGTGGAAGTTAAAAATGTTAGAGTACAGGTATGTACTCCCAAAGCTCCATGAATCACCTACAACAATAAACCTATCACACTATGAAGAAATAAGCAAGATATGATTTCCCAACAACTCAGATATGATGAAAACACCAATTTGCATTATGTGAACAGATGCCACATTAAATATGTTGTCATAGAGAATGAAATACAATTATAATGAATCAATCCTTATGAAAAGGATGAAAGATAACCCTAGATTAGGGTTAGATTAGAACATGACAAGTGTCCTCATAGGAATGAATGAGACAACATGTTCTAATATTAGAGGCTTTAATCATGCAAAAGAAAACTAATTAATTAAAGAAAATAATGAAATAAAAGCACTCCTAAGTTTAGCTTAAGTGTAATAAAGCGTAAAGTGACCCTATTAATTAATTAGGTGATGAATTTATTACTCTAACAACCCCCTTAAGATGAACTAGGGAGAAACTAAACTGTGATAAAGAAGTACTTGAATGGATGCATGAATGGGCCCCGCCTTAACGGCTGATGAGGTAACTATGTACAAAAATCTAATCTCTCGTAATTGGAGAAAGGGAGAAAACCTCATGGGAAAAACTCCTCTCCAAAAGAGAGAAAAAGAAATAACTGCACTAGTGAAAGAAGGATAGAAGGACTCAATGTGACCCCCCAAGGATTGCTTTTGTCATGCAAGTACAGTAGATGTCCCCCTGATAAGAGAGAGAAAATGAGGATATGAATCTGCCCCATAATGAAAGAGATCCCATGCCAATGATGTACGCCTAAAGAAAAAATATGATCCACTGCTTGCAAACAAAATTTCTCCCCTTAGGAAGAAAAGGATCCACTGGCGATTGGAGAAGCCAATCCAAAAGGATGGGTGATATTGGAATCCAAATCCAAATGATGTGTGCCTCTAAAAACTACTCACGTATCCACATGTTAGAAAGTGATGATGGTGATCCAAGATCCTGTGAAGACTAATGTAGAACAAGTTGCAAAGGTGATGAAGATGGTGGGCCAATAAAGGTGATGTGGCTGTCAACAAAGAGGAGATGAATGTCCTCAAAGTAATCCTCTAGATCTGCAATATAGAACTCTACAAACAAGGATGATATGTCTATGAGATACTAATCCAAAGTAGCTATGTCTAAAAGATGTATGATGCCCTATTGCATTGAATCAATAGGGGCCAAGGATGTGGCGATGTCAAACTGACCAAGAACAATAGGAGATGATGATGTAGTCTTGATCTAAAGAGTGGGAACATGAATGTAAGTCTCTAAACGATCAGAACATGCAAGAGCTATGATATACTCAAGCTCCTCTAAAGTATTGCCATCAAAGGGTATGGAATCTACATCTGCAAGAGGGATGAGACAATCTGTAGTAGGATCCTCTAGGTATGGATAGATATGAGGGTCTCCATGGATCTCCCAAAGATGTGTCCAAAGTACGTGGGGAAATTCAATGTTTGATACAACATACATAGTGTCAAGATCAATGCTAGAACATATAACCCCTACAATATGATCTACGATGATGCCCCATGCTAAAAAACTCCTTGGTGTGTTTGATGTAGGTATGAGTTCATATAGATAAGGAAAAATATCAAGCCGCCTGAGATGTGTTAGGATGCCATTTCACCAACACTCATAATTTTCCTTGTCCAAGTTGATCACATAAGGGTGAACATAAAAACCCATGATACTCACTCAAAAGAAAAAATCAAAGACTAAAACCCTCAGTACTGATAAAGTAGATCAAATAATGTCATCTTACACAAACAAATCCTTTCTAGGTGCCAATATGTCTAAGTAATTAAGCAAAGTGTGAAAACACAAAATATTGAATAAAATGTACTTGGGGTAGATTCTGGAAAGAGTGCATGAATAGATCTGAAGAGCTATGAAATACCTTTCCAATGCAGCTTGAAATGTGAATTGGAGATACAGGAAAAAAGTTACAAGCTTGGAAGTGAAAAATGAAGATCTGACTTTGACTAAGAATAACATGAACCAATGGAAAAATTTGATGATGAGACCTATAACACTGGAAATTTGTAGAACCAACTTTTCGATGATATCTTGTTTGCCCGATTTCGACACCGTATGCCCAAGTTATGTGAAAAAAGAAAAAAACAACTCCTTTAAGGAAAATCAAGGCTAGGAAGGGGGCTGAGTGGTCATATAGTTGATGAAGTCAACATTTTATGAAATTACATTTGACGGGCATATGGCCATCAACACAAAAAAATCCTGCTGGAAAAAATTTCCCGTCCGCTTGAAAACCTGTGAGTTGCCAGAATATTCTCTGAGGAATCTTGGAAGATTCTGTTGCTTTTTATTCACTGGATGCCTAAGATTCTGTTGTTGATGTGTTTGGGAAGAACTCGGTGGATTTCTTAGTGTCAGTTTTAAAAGCTAGCAGTGGGGCTTTCAAGGTTGTCGAGCAACTACAAAAAGGCCACCAATGGTCCTTGATTTGACCACTGCTGCTACAGTTAGGGTACATTGTATCCTTGATTTTTAATTTTTTTAATTTTTTTTTTTTTTAATTTTCAAAAAAAACTTTGAATGTGCAGGGAAAAAATTAAAAGCCTACAATTTATATATATTTTTTGATCGATGGGTATTTTTTTTATAAAAACCAAAATGATACCCTTGTACCTATGCACGCTTGCCAAGCCAAGCTTACTGCATGGTTGTATGAATTCCGTACAAAAGGATCCTTTAGTAATTTTATTTTTATTTTTTGGTAACTGCACCAAAATCAATGAAATGACAACAATATTTAGGTTTTCGACTACTTCAAATGTGATGGTGGTGTCTGTCTTGGCTGAAAGTGCCCAAATTTTTTGCCCACCTCCAAATCTAGAAAAAAATACTGTATCTTCAAACCCTCACAAATCTGACAAATAGAGGCATTTTTTGACAAAATGAAAGGAAAACTTAACTGTTCTAGTAGCTCTAGATTCAATGGAAGGCTCATAATTTGACCATAGATCATAGATATTAATGCATGAGTTGATTTCTTCAAAAAAAGTGGACAAGGTGACTATAGATTTGTTGCTCTGATACCATGTTAGAGTACATGTATGTACTCCCCCATCTCCATGAATCACCTACAATAATAAACCTATCACACTATGAAGAAATAAGCAAGATATGATTTCCCAACAACTCAAATATGATGAAAACACCAATTTGCATTATGTGAACAACTCCTGCATTGAATATGTTGCTGTAGAGAATCAAAGACAATTGCAATGAATCAATCCTTATGAAAAGGATGAAATCTAACCCTAGATTAGGGTTATATTAGAACATGACAAGTGTCCTCATAGGAATGAATGAGACAACATGTTATAATATTAGAGGCTTTAATCATGCAAAAAACAACTAATTAATTAAAGTAAATAATGAAATAAAAGCACTCCTAAGTTTAGATTAAGTCTAATAAAGTATAAAGTGACCCAATTAATTAATTATTAATTAATTAATTAGGTGATGAATTTATTACTCTAATAGAAAATATAAGACCTCATGGAAGAAAGGATAAATGGAATTATTGTAAAAGGAGAAAATACTATAGATATATTGGAGGGAAGCATTGGAGAAATTTTGGCAAAAATGCATAAGGGACAATATGGTTATATTTTGTAGATTTTATTCTCTTGAATGTCTCAAAGTAGGCTACCACATTTATTATATGAAAGATAATAGGTGATATTTACAAATCAAAGAGTCTTGTTAATAATTTATATTTTAAAGGAAGACTTACTCATTAAAAATGAAGGAAGAAGACTCAGTTGCAAGGCATTGTAATGCTTTTGATTTGAGTTTTATTTGGATAAGTTCTATTAATGTTAAACTAGAAGAATTGATATAAATATATTTTTCTTCTTTGTTATTTGCTTGAATCACAAGAAAATCTAATAATTGATTTGAGTGGTTCTATTACATATCCTAATATTAGTGCCTTTTTTGCTACTTTTCTAAATAAAGAGATGAAACCTGTGGATGAGGCCTTCAAGTATACATTACATATTTAGGGAAGGGTTCATAATAAAAGGTGGTACTAAAGGGTAACATAAGAAATATGATTATATAAATAAATCAAAAGAATAGTCCAAAAAACCTATGAGAGTAGAGTGTAGTTTTCAAGCTACAAAAGTGGGACCATATGAAAAATGAATAAAAAAAATAACTTCAACAATTCCCCCACAAAGAAATCCTTTGAAAATGATGCTAGTGATGCATTATTTATTTCTAATAGTTTAGCTAGTGATGGCTCTTGGATTATTGATTCTTGTGTCTTCTACCAAATGAATCCTCACAACGAGTGGTTCTCATATTATAGAGATTATGGTGATGGTGAGGTGTTCCTTAGTGATAATAATTCACATCAAATTGTTGGAAAAGGGAAGGTAAAACTATATTTTAGTGATAGAAGAGAAAAAATTCTCAACAATGTATTACATATTCTAGGTCTTGCAAGAAATTTACTCTATGTGTTAGTGAGTAATGGTTTTGGAGTGCATGTGAATTTTGATAAGAATGGTTACAGGATGGGAAGAGGGAATTTAGCACTAGAAAAGAGGTCTTGGTGTGTTTAAATCCATTTATGTCCAATAAATTGATGCAAAAGAGGCATGCATATGACTCAATGGACCAACAAATCCCTTATCAAACAATTTATTGACTTAAGTGTGTTACATTTAATTATGTCAGTTAGGGAATATATTATTCTTGGATGGTACGTGCACTCTATGTGTAGTTAAGGATTTCCAAGTTATCTTAGAGGTTATACATATAAACTTTGACTAAAAGTAAACTTGATTGCAAGTAAAGTCTACTTTATAAACTTTAACTATTTGATAGTTTCTAAAGGTACATACTTCTATTGTAACAATAAATGAATGCTTCAACCGTGTTGTAGTTATTGCTAATGCAACTATTATTAAATAACTATTGATAATCAATTGATTGCTACTTAGCAATATAAACCAAATCAAGGAGAACAAATTTATTAATAATCTTAAAAAATAATATAAACTATGAAGAGTATTGCAATTACCTCAAGTGGCCCTTGCTTGGGGGTAGCAATCTCATAAGATCTTAATCAAATCTCAACTTAGGAATCCATCTATTCAGCTGAATCTAGTTTCTTTATTGTATTTTTGAACTATAAATCAAGAGTGATAAAAATATTGATAACAAGAGTATTGACAGTAAATTCAACTAGATCTTCAACTCATATAGGATATGTCATATATACATGATCTAGAAATTTTGATTAGTCTGGAATCTAAAAAACTCAACAAAAAATATCAATTCATCCACAAACATATGGAGAGGACTTATTACTATCCTAAGAAAAATATAAATAGGAAACTAATTGTGCAGAGGTGTGAGTATCATAGTACTGCTATAACTCTTCATCATAAAGAAGGAAGTTATAAATGAAAACATGTAGGACATAGAATAATCCATATTTATGGACCACGATCTACTGTTGTCATAAATTCCTTCTTATCTCTGTGGCTATCTTCATTTCTGGTTGACGAAATCAATGATAAGGAGAATGATTTATAAATAATCCATTCCCAAAGTATTCAACCACTTTTTCCTTTAGTTGTGAGCGACTGTGTATTTTGTTGTAGACAAACACCCCTTTGGTTGTGGGTTGATAGCCAACCTTTGTTGTGGGTGATTGGTCCTTTGATGCTCAAGGGTTATTTTCTATCAATAGTATCTCCACATCATAAATTACCATAACTAATATAAAATGCTCATATTTTATAAACATTCATAAATACACACAATCATTTAGTAATATAACATATACCATCCTCAATGCTTTAATACTTAGGATAAACATGAAGGTATGAACAATGTCTTGGAAATGCTTAGAAATATCATGAGAAATATGAAACTTAAAACAAGAAAATGAGAGATATTTCTAAGATCATCAATGTGGGACTCTATTTACGATTGAATTTTACACTTATTGTAACTTTACCAATGTAACTAGATTCTAATAATTCATGTGTGTTATGTGCTTGATGAGTTATAACCATCACTTAGTATCATGGAAGTCATAAATATTACTTTGAAACTTGCAAGTTGTGAAATTATGTTAATTTTGGTAAAAATAATCAATAAAGAATTAAATCGAGACTATCAAATCCAAAAGGCTCTTTGGTTGATGCATGAGGTCATCTTGGGAAATTTTGGATTTATCCAAGATATTATGTCAATTTGGAAGGAATGGTTTCCCATGGTTTTAACACATTGTATTGGAAACTATCCTTGGTTTCTAGTCTTGGAAATTTCTATAAATGATATGCATGCATTGGTGATTTAAGAGGGCTTAAGTGGAAGGTATGGTTATGATTCTAGATACCACTTAGAGAGAGTATGACTTTAATCTTTACTGAGGTTATGATGTTAGGTTATTTCCATAGATTTTCTATTGTTGATCACAACTATGAATTTGGAACATGCACATGGATGTATGGTTGGGATGCTACTAGTTCATTTCATGGTGGAGAATATTTATAAGATGTATGGTTTGTGGGTGGATGAATTCTATGTAGCCAAGAGTCATATATTTCTCTCCTTGTACTCTTGATAAAGCATTGTTACTATATGAATGTATTGTGACTACCTTTTTTTATCTAATAAAACATTGTGTGTGCTTCGGGGGTTGGGTTTTCCTACAAGGGTTTCCCAAGATTTATATTGTCATGTTTTTTTCTCTACTATTTAGCTTTTGATCTAGAACTTTTTGTATTGATTCTCTCATGGGATTAAATCTAGGATATTTTTCTTTTACCAATATTAGAGCTTTATTTTTTATTTTTTTAAATTGGTGATGTCATGAGAATAGTCCCTTTTCATTTGGTATCAAAGAAATGGTTTTTTTTTATTTTGGAGGGTTGTATCCTTGTGATATTAGTCCTTGTTTGAGTAGAAGCACTATGTAGGGGATCTTTATTTTTATGCACAAAACATAGAAACACAATAATATGGAGATCAATATTTTGGTATGGAGAATCTAGTTGCATTGTGGTACAAGATATAGAGTTGGTCTGTCAATGACCTAGAAGCTCCTACAATAGATCAATTGTTCATTGCTTAGTGGTTGTCAATTTAGTCAACTAGTGACTTGTAGCTCTTAGATAACCCCTAGATGCATGGTGTGGATTCATGTTTCTAGATATAATAGTTAGATATCTATGATATTCTATCATCTAAAACATGAAATAATTTTATTGGTGTTTTAAATGTATGGATTCAAAATTTCATGTTTGGGTTTTACCATTTTTTACTAAAAATTATGTGGTATTATAGAGTTGTGGAAGACTACTTTTTAGAGAGTTTTATAGATATAGTTTCAAACATGCTATAGTTTCCTACTATATTCTTGAATGAGTAGAAGTTCCAAGTTGTAGATGTTTTGGCATTTTGGATTTGAGGGCTATTTCAAATCTAATGTTCATGTCGTGGGAAAAAAATTCATGTTTCTCAATAGATGCCTCAAGTTGTCATTATCATAATATCTTAGAGGGCATGAAATTTTGAATTTTATCTTGGAAATCGAAGAGAATAACAATAGTCTTGGGAAGGACTCAAGCTATCACCTTGACATTGTTTTAAACAAGGACATTTTTTTCTCAAAGCTCATGTCAAGCCATAGAGGGTGGAGAGTTAAGGTCGATGTCAAATTTTTGTCTCAAAATAATTCTAGTGCAAGACCTTGGAGGGTAGGAACTCTCAATGATATGTTAAAAAGAGATGATATATATCTATAAAAATATATCTTGGATGTTTTGGATTGCATACATGGATTATACATGAAAAAAATATATAATTTTAAAATAAATGGCAATTGATTTTGAGTTTGTACAAGAAATTTATGGATCCCAAAAGTTTTAAAGTGAGATACATGTGTCTATCATTACCTAGGAAATATTTTCAATGATGGGGAGTATTGGATATAAAACATGTTTACCCATAAATCATAAAGATTAATGCCAAAACATAAGGCTAAGGAATATGCAAACAAAGGTAATGGCTAAGGATTATGCTCAAACTCTAGCATGAATGAATAACTTCTTATGAGTGAGTATACCTACCTTAAACTATATGATTAGCTAGACTAAAAAGGGTATTCCTATAGGTATCTTGAATAGGAAAAATAAATCATAATGATAAAATAGTACCAAAACATTCAATGACTATATTGAATATGTAATAGGCCCAAAAACTTTCCATTAAACCTATAGCACATTAGTTGCTTGTAAGACATCCTTTCAAGTTAGTAATAATATTCATATAAATATATCTAAATACAATAGTAGTATTTATTATCTTATGTATATTTTCCCTTTTCAATCTTCGCTCATATGAAATGTAACAATAGAAATATCAATGGAACAAGATAACACAAGTGACGCTAACCCTAAAATAAAACTAAGGATAAGGATATTACAATTATGTTTTCTTTTATCATTTATGATTCAAGACTTATTATGATGGGAAATAAGGTCATAAATTGCAACAAAAAGAACACACCTATAACACACACTTGGAATAAGACTTGCATACTCAAATAAATGATGAATATTTATGCAACTAGTAATTTTTAATAATCCATCATAAAGAAAAAATAACCCATATGAAATGAAAGGAAGAACATTATAAAGACTTGCAATTCTTTGACATATTGTCACACATTTATCTAATTCTCATTATATTCATACCCACCAAATATGGAAATAAGAACGAATAACTAGATTTAAATATTCCCTTGAATCATTTTAGTTTACCATGGAGATACTCAATTTCATACATAATTTCAATTAAAACCCTTATTGTGACTTATTACATGTGTCCTTATCATTAGTAGATTGGACTTGCAAAAAATGAAACCATTGACCAACCTACGACACATGTAGTCAAAAAGAGTAAAAATGACCAATCGTTGTTATATATTTCATTCTTGCATATGAAAAAATAGTTAACAAATAATTTTACTGTCTCATCGAGGTTCATAGGATTTCTCTACTAATCAAAGCATTGAATGCACTATCATATCTACCTAGAGAAGAGATATCCATCAAATCTAGTAAAGGATGGCCTGGAACACTTGAAACATTCCTCCCATGCTTAGATAGTGGATGATTACTCCCATGCTTAGATAGTGGATGATTACCATTTATAGGTTTTTAAAAGATATGGTTTTCATTTAGGATGTTAAGGCACCTATAGCTATTTTTACCATCTTCACATGGCCTTGCATGTGGATCTATGCCTTTAAAAAAATCATGTCATTTTGGTATGATCTAGAATATTGTACAAATTCATCATTATCAAATTGAGAATTAATAGAATCCTTAGAAATTTAGGGTGGTTAGAAGGATTTTAGCACTCAAATGGTGGGGGTCCAGGAAATTCCATATTTAAATAGTGTGCTAAGGTAAAAATATCTTACAAGATTAATAATTGGGAGATTGGGAAATCATGTGCTAGGATGCATAGATGGAAAGGAGGATAGGAGATTGGGGAATGGAATGAAGGCATTCCAAGTGAATGATGGAGAGAAAATTCTATGGGCCTAGGGAAATAAAATGAAGTAATACTAGGATTTAGGATGTGGCATGATAGTTAACTTTAGGTATGCAAGAATTAATAATCATAGATTCCCAAGGAGAATAAATGAGTAGAGTGGTGGGGGTCATGTTGTAGGAATACTAGGTATCTAGTAGAATTTAGGAAGTAGAGGATGGAAAATATTGAATACTCACAAATAATAGTGAAGGTGGCTTTGGATTGGGGAAACTACATACTTGATGATGAAGGGAGAGTAAGAAAAGATTAGGGAAAAGAGGAATATTTTTTTCCTAGAGAATTAGAGTTTGGAGATAAATAATACCATTTTTACTAAGGGAAGGGGAAGAAATCATTTTAGGGGTAAGGATTTAGGAGTTAAGGAAATTGCAAGCCATAATGTCGAGAGGTAGACAAAAAAACTAAAATATTAAGCCCAAAAAATGAATGCAGTGGAAGGTGGAGAGAACATACATATAAGGGACTAGGGTCATGGGTAAATAGATTCCAAGGAGATGGTTAATGAAACATTTGAAACCCAAAATTAGAGGACAAGGTAAAGAGGTAGTGTGGGATCAAAAGGAAAGGAATGAAGGGATGTTTGTAGGAAAAATTCAAAAAATCCAATGAGTAGGAAAAGATAAGGTAGAGGTAAAGACAAATATTCCTTCCAATTAGGTTCTCAAATAAATAAATTCCTAGACCTTTGACAACCTATAAAAGACATCAATTTTACCTCCATAACTTTTTTTGCTTTTTTGAGACTTAATCATATGAAAAGGATTTTAAGGGATGCAAAGAAAAAAATTGGGAACAAATTTCACCAAGGGAGACCCATTGAAAGGGAATTATGATTGGATATTAAACATGAGGAAGGTATGGAAAAGGAAAGAAAGGTAACATAGGACTTAGAAGATTTTACATTTTTAGGACATACAAAATATATATCTAACATAGGCTCTAGTTGGGAATGTTTATCCCAAGTGAATACAATGAGAACCATATCTTGATCTTTGGGGGTAGTCCATGGAAAAATATTTCTATAGAAAGAAAAAATATAAAAAATAATCAATAAGACACACCATGAGAGATACACTTCAACATGATTAACAAAGAGGATAGTTGCAAAGAGACAATGCAATATAAAGAAAATAAATATGTACAACATCAAAACACCCTTCCAATTAGGAGAAATGGTGTTTTAGATGCTATCCATGCATTGAAAACCCTATGAGATAAACATATAATATTTTTATATAGAATGTTCCTTGTGTGCACTCATCTACAATTTGATAAGGCCCAATCCACAAAAAATAAAAATTTACATGTTTCCCTTTATCCTAAGATCTAATATTCTACACGAGGATCAAGTATCCTACTGGGAAACACCTTTGAGTTTCCTTCTTATCAAATATTTGTTTCATTTTCTACTATTATAATATAACTCTATCATGTGTATCCCTTCTACTTTCATATAACTCTATTAACTCATCCACTTATTGAGGCATTGGATCAATTTATTCTCATTCAACTTCATGTAGTAGTTTGTATACCGATAACTCTAGGTTGATTGTAATCTTGGTTTCTAATCCATAAAATAGTTCAAAAAGGGATCTTACTAGTATCCTTCTTGTATGTGATCCTATTTACCATATCAAACAATTTAACTAATCACCCCTCCTAATTTTCTTCTTGACATCTAATATTCTTTTAAATATTTATATGATGCTCTTGCCACTAGATATGCATTGAACATTAACTTGGAGATGATAGGGATATGAGAAGGTCAAACTAATCCCATACATAAAACATAAAATTGAAATTTATAGGATCTAAAACACATAATGTTATCAACAATTATTCTTGTAGGAATAGAAAATCATTTATCTCTATAGTGATGGGTTCTCACAACTCTCATAATCCCCAAAATTATCAATAATAGCCCTCCTCCTCATCAAATTCCCTTACCATTCTATCCTTTGGTTTGGTGATATCTCCCTTTCCTTTCTTGATTTTTTTAAAATATTTTTCCCCCATGCTCATCTTCATAGCCATCTTAATCTCTTCAAATATCTCTCTAACTTATTGTTCCTTTACCATAGGTGTTCTTAATTTAGAATTTCACTAGTCCTTTTATTCTTCCCCAATGGCTTAATATAAACCTACCTTTAAGTTTTTTTACTCTTTGAGATTCCTTTTAGGATCCCCCCTTTCTATTCATCATCTTCTAGGTTCTTAACCCCTCTCAAAATATAATACCTACTATATATTATCACAAAATACTAAGGATGTTTATTTTATGTTTATAATATCTTGTTGACATATATTTTATTTTTATAATGCTTTATTTTGAGTTCTAACCTTCCTTGCTTCATACTAGGGTCTTGCCAACAACAACAGAAAAATATTTATAATTATGCTCTTCAAAGTGTAGATTATATCATAGTGTAAATGGGTAAGAGGAGGATTAGAATCAATGTGATGGATTCTAGTGAAATGTGGTAGAATACAATGTAAGTAAATTAAAATAAATACACAAAAACATTCATCAAATTTGTATTCCAATTAGTGTGTACCATTATATATTCATTATATTATCTTGCAATATATTTAGATCTTATTTATCTTATGTCTTACATCTATCTCTCACCTACACTTTTCTCTCTTCTATCTATCTGTTATCTCCTCACATTACATATTCTATATCTCTTCTCTATATCCTCTTCTATATTTCACCTTGCAATGTGTGTGTATACTTATGCTTAGGGGTGTGTCATTTTCCTCTTGTTATGTCCTTTAGATATTTTTGAACGCTAGTTGTAAGTTTTGCATGTGACTTGTAGTTCTCTTAACCCAGTTATTTACTAATGCATATTAGTTATTTCATACCAAAAAGTTTCATACAATGATCCCCTTCCTCCATCTTCACTCTAGTAAAATGTAACTAGGTCACAATAATACTAATACATTCAAATGCTCAGCCATAAAGTAACACTAATCTCAATATTTACAACTTCTTTCTTAGGAAAAGTGTGTTAACTAAGGATTTAGTTTGGTATAAGTCTCCCATCTTCTTTGAAATAACTTGTGAGACGAGTTATTTATGTGCATTCAAGTAAAATAAATCTACCAAGGATAATGGGGACCTTCACCTTTCTATTAAATACATTTTAGTTGTCCTATGAGATTATAGTTGGTTTATATCTAGTTATAGTATCCCATAAATATCTATATACAAGAATATTCTCTATCTTAACCTTCAAAAACTAAAATTTTATGCTAGTAATCCTCTCCATCTCTATCCTTAATGTTGTATTGATTTTTCTACAACAAGGTCTCCTTCTAAACAAGCTCACACTCAAACCAAGATTAGAGAAAAAATCTTGTCGCTAACACCTAGGAATAGTGGTGATCAAGCTCTAATACCAAATGAAGGAGGTAAAGGTGTGTAATATTCTTCCTAGACTAATATATAAGAGGAGATAAGTGTAAACACAATTTGGATCTTACAATTTCAAGGAAATTAATATAAAAATATTTATCCCAAAAGATAATGATTTACATGGAGAAAACCCTTTTGGGAGAATAAACCTACACTCCAAAGAATGAATCAATTGTCCTATTAGAAATAAGTAAATAGTTATAATACAATACTCAAATACATGTCCTTATGGGATTAGTCACCAATAGTAGATCTAGAGAAACTTTGGTAGCATAATAGTACCTGAAAAAATCACTATGAAATATCCATCAATAGTATCTAATAGACAGGAAAATTTTAAACCAAGTATGGTTTACCAAAATCATGTTCCAAAAATATGACCCAAATTTTCCATCATATTTGGCCCAAATTCCAATGCCCAAGTTGGTCATGGTCTTCCAAGCTTAAAATAGAATATGTTGTTATGTCTATCATAACTTGTCATATAATTTTATCATATCAACTCAATTTGGGTGCACCTTTTGGAATATTAAAGCCCATTCAAATATACCTTATGAAAAATCATAAGATGCATCTTAATTTGTTCAAATTAGTCAAATCCACAATGTAACATGCTCTTAGAACTTTTACAAGCTACAAATTCTCTTTCACCACTATCTTCACAATAGATTCTCTTTCAAATCCTTCATTACAAGGTATTCTCTTATAGACATCATGCCAAGGTGTACATATGGAAGCCAAATCATAAGTGGGATGCCCTTTTCCATTAGGGTTCACAAATTTATCGTAAGGTGTATGCCACACTTATACCAACATATTACTTAGAATTATTGTAAATATTGTAATAGATCACCTCTACCACCATAATTTTAAAAAAAAGTGTTGGAAACCCATTTGGTGAAGGATTAGTAAAATTTTCATATGATTAAATATTTTAGAATATTTTGTAGTGTCATCTTGTGGTTGAAATATTTTTCATGAGTATCAACATAACATTCTAGCATATTAATCCTAGTAATGAGTTAGTTCACATAGGGTTAAATATCATGATAAAAATTTACCATACATTATATTTGTATGCATTATTTCATATGTAATGGTGGTGGAGGATGTGAAGATGTCTCATCAACTAATGAAAAATTATCCTAATATATACTAAGTAAAATTTGTAAAATATCCTTATGATGTTCTTCATCATTAGGTTTATCTAATCATGTGTAAGATGGGATATAGGAAGAGGTACTCCAAAATTACTCAAATATATGTCATGTTAAAGCATGAATGGATCAAATGGAGACTCTTCATTAAATGAGGTATATCATAATGACGTCTAATGAATAATTGGATCCACTAATGGTCACTAGAATGGGAATAATGATAATCATGAGTAAAACCTGGTCTAGAGGCAATGTTAAAGTAATACATGAAAGTAAATGATAAATTATGGAATGATATCAAAAAATCATGTCATGAATCAAACCATTGTTTATCACTATTAATGAAAGTATCACCAAATGATTACATAAAAGTATTATCAAAATGTATAGGAGCAAAATGTGAAGATAGGAACAATCTAACATGTAATTTTGTACCTTCAAGTCTAATAAATAACACTATCCTAAGTGTGCTAAAATAAATTATAATGTGTATCATTGAAAATCACCATGAAACAATTATTCATATCATAAAAAGATAAATAGCTATCATTATTTTCATCAACCAATATATCATAAATAAACCATGAGTAAAATCATGTAGAAGAGGTACTAGCAATCTTGTGTGGAGTATATCAATAACACTAGAATCCACAAGGAAAGATGAAGAAAAAGAGGGACAACTAGGAAATTCAATAGGATATGTATAAAGGATAGGTTCATTATGCATATCAACACCACATGAAGAGAGAACCATAGATGTGTGAAGCATAGCGAGAGGTTAGGGTGATAGTATCATCAACATAGGAAGGAGAGGTTATCTAGGGTAATATTGCATCATGCTCATGCATATCCACATCACTACCTATATGAAGAGTAGAAGAAAAATAAAGCTCATAGATAAATTAAGTATGTCTAATATAGAAATATAATAAATAATAGGATCTATGAAGGAGAAAAAATCATACATAGGGTAAGACAAAACCTCCATACATGGGATAAAAAGACATCAAGAATGAAAGAATCATAAGTAAAAAAGAATAAGAACATATCAAGATATACAACATATTCATAAAGGAAAATGGACTATAAGAATCCATTATAAAAATATATTTCAATGATGCACAAATAATGGTGAGTAGTTAAAAGATCAAACAATAAGATTCCAAACTCTAATATGAATAAAGAAATGAAAAACATATAAGGATGGATCCAAAGACTAATCATCTTTGACATGAATGATAAATAATCTGAAAATTATATTTAAAATATAACTACAATGAGGTGTCCAAGGGTGACTAGAATGGAAAAAAATTAAGGTCACAAACTAAGGCATAAACCCTACACAAAAAGTTAACATTGAACTAGAAATAGATAATATTAGAAACCCTAATACAATATAAAAATGATAATTAAATTAAAAGGTATGGATTTTAAACCCTAAGAGCAATGGAGGTATAGCCTTAAGGTCAAACCCTAGGGGTTGTAAGATCAAAGAGTTTGCAAAAATGTAAAGGAAAATATGATTTCCTTAAAGTCAATCTAGGCTAATTAAATAAATGAGTACAAATAACAACATAATTGTCAACATTGTGGTTGTCATTGATGTTAACACTAAGGAGATAGTATATGTACTCAACTCTTCTTTGCAACTTTTCCTGCTATGGCTATTTTTTGAATTTCTGGTTCATGCTCTAATTTGACTATTTCATGGGATGGTTAGGAGGGAGACCTAGGAAGGCTCCCCATTCCAAGGTTGTTGTCTCTTTTTCTAGCACTGTGTCTGTGGTGGCAATGGCTAGCCTTGTTGTTCCCCATGTGACTTCTCCTCCTCTTACTTTTGTCCTTTCCCCTAGGGGAAGGACTGAGGGTATTTCTGGAAAGTCACCCTTATCCCCTCCTCTTGGGCTTGACTCTTTCTTCTCTATGGAAGAACCAGTTTCCTACATGGATAAACAGGTGGGTTCTGACTCGCCAACTTCAGGTAAAAGACCATTGGAGTCTGCTTCCTGCTCTGTGACTAGATGGGATGTTGATGTCCTTGAAGATTTGATGTTGAAGGCTATGGATAGTCTTAAACTACTGATGGTTCATAAGTTTTTGGCCTATCAACCGAATATTGAATTGGTTAGTCAATGGGTTGCATCTACTTGGAATCTTAAAGGTAGTATCACTATAAATGCTATGCCAAGAGGTATCTTCCTTTTATCCTTTGTTGTTTATGAAGATATGCTTAAGGTTTTAACTAGTGACCCTTGGGCCTTTGACTCTAGGTTTAAGAACTTTCTTTCCCTCTGCAAATGGAAACTAATATTTGATCCTTCGGCTGACCTGGGTTCCACATATCCAACTTGGGTTTTCATGTTAGGGTCACCCCTCGATTTTTGGGAGAAGGGTATCTTGAAAGGAATAGCCAACTCTTTTGGCAGTATTTTGGCCATTGATAAGATCACTTAGGAGAAGTCTAGACCGTTTTATGCTCGTATTTCTGTAAATTTGGTTGTTAATGCAATCTTTCCAACTTCTATCCTCCTTAAGTCAAAAGTTGGCAATTGGATCCAACGTCTGGAATATGAGTTTTCCTGCCTTTTCTACCAACTTATAAGAATTTTGGTCACCTCATTGACTCATGTGAGAAAAAACCTGCAAAGGGACCCTATGCTACTAAGAAGTCTCTCTCTGAGCAGTTACCCAAACCCCCTATGGCTACTTATGTTGCTCAACCATCTAAAATTTTTGTTGTCCCTATGGTTACTATCCTCCAAGGGAAGGAAACCCTAGTCTCTAGCTTGGAGGCTATTCTGGATGAACCTCTAGTTGTTTCTAATGACTTGGTTAGCTTGAACCTCAAGGTTACTTCCCTTGTTACCAGTTTCCCAACCCCTAGCTTCCCAAAAAAAGAGATGTCAAATACAAGGAAAGAAGTGAATGTGGACATTGGGGATGAATGTAGGGAGGTCTCCCTTATGGTGGAAAATTTGCAGTCATCCTTTGGGAAGGTTTCATAATCTAAAATGGCTGTTGATTTGGAAGAAGGAGAGTTAGTACATTCTAACACCAACCTATCCTTGGAGGAAATATCTTTTTTATCCCAAAAGGAGGTGGGTAACTTGAATGACTCTCTGTCGTTGTTGGGATTTCCTCCTCAACCTAGTGATAAAGAAGATGAGGATGAATGGTCACAAGCACCAATTAAATCAAAAAATAAAAATAATTTGGATGTTGGGGGGGGAATAAGGTTGGTAGACCATCACAAAAGGATTCCAAAACCAAAGACACTGTTAGGGATGTGGCTGCTAGGAAACAAAGAACCATGGATTTGATCACAAGATCGAAGTCCAAAAAGAAGTAGCCCTAGATGTTTCTTTCTGGGGTTCTGGTGTTGTTCTCCCCTATTTTTTCTCTATGAAGTATCTATCCTGGAATATAAGGGGCCTAAATAGCCCATATAAACAGTTTTTGGTTAAAACCTGTATCCTAGACAATAAAGTGGATGTTCTTCTCCTCCAAGAAACCAAGATGAAGGAGACCTTTGATAAGGAAATTTTTATTATTTGGCCTAGTGCAAATTATTTTCTTAGTGAGGCTAAAGGGGCTTCTGGAGGTATTGCTACCCTTTGGAATCCCTCTAAATTAAAAGAAACTCTGTGCTCTGCTAGTAGGAATAGTTTGATGGTTTCCCTGGAAGATCTAGCTTCCTAGGAGAAATGGAATTTAATAAATATCTATGCTCCCAACTTGAGCAAGGACAGGCTGCTACTTTGGGAGAATTTAAATGATGCTATTAAAAACATAAAAGAAGATCATTAGATGCTAGAAGGGGATTTCAATTCCCCCCTTCTACCTTTAGAAAAGTCAGGGGGTTGGATGACTATTCTAATAGCATGATGGAGCTGGCTTAATTCCTAAACTTAGTTGGTCTTATTGATATCCCTCTTCAAGGCTCTAAGTTCACTTGGTCTAATAGAAGGAATGGGAACAATCTGATCCAAGTCAAGTTAGATAGGTTTCTAATCTCTTCCAATTGGAATATCTCCCAATACCTCTCTCTTTCTGCTCTCCCAAGGCAAGGCTTTGATCATAATGCTATTGTGCTTAAAAGAAATGTTGATCACAACAGGGGACCTTTCCCTTTCATATTTGAAATAATGTGGATCCTTCACCCAAATTTTGTTGCTCTTGTTAAAATTTGGTGGGAGAAACCTATAAGTGGCACCCCCATGTATTGCTTGGTGGAGAAGCTTAGTAGAATCAAGCAGAGAGTGAAAGGGTGGAATAAGGTGACCTTTGGTAATATCTTTGAGATTAAGAATTCCATGGTAAACAACTTAAAGGAAGTCCTGGATAATCTGGAGGCTATTCTTGTGGATGATGAGACATGTGGTAAGGAAAGAGACCTTAGATCTTAATGGTTTAAGATAAACAAAAAGGAGGAAATATTTTGGAAACAAAAGTCTCGTGTTCAATGGCTAATTGAAGGGGATAGGAATACTAAATTCTTCCATCAATCTATCTTAAAACACAAACAGGAACATGATTAGATCACTTATGAAAGAGAATGGTACCATGGTCTCCACTAAAAAAGAAATTGTTGGGGAAGTTGTTAACTTCTCCTCTCACCACAATGCCTAGGGCAATGCAAATTAGGCACATGATGAATTTCTTGAGGTGATCCCTAAAGTTATTTCTAATCTTGACTTAAAGAATATGACTAATGTTGTTTCTATGGAAGAATTTAAAAAGGCTATGTTCTCTTTTGGTTCTTTTAAAGCCCCTGACCCGAATGGGTTTCCTCCTGCTTTTTTCTAGACCTACTGGGATATTGTCAAAAATGACCTCTTTAATGTTGCTAGAGATTTCTTTAGGTCAGGTAGGCTCCTAAACCAACTAAATTCCACCTTTATTGCCCTTATTCCTAAAAATATTGATGCCTCCCTCTACAATACGGTCTATAAAATCTTCTCTAAAATTCTTGTGCTTAGACTCAAACCAGTGTTAGGAAAAATGATTTCCCCAAACTAGAAAGGTTTTGTCCAAGGTAGAAACATTCTTGATGTTGTCATCTCTACTCATGAAATTCTCCACTCTATGGACCATAGTAAAATTCCTGGGATGGCCTTCAAAATTGATATATCTAAGGCATATGATAGAGTCTCTTGGATTAGGAAGTTTGGGATAGAAGGAAGATTCCTTAAGATGATCTTTGCATGTGTAACCTCCCCTATGTGCTATGTTCTGGTTAATGGTGTCCCCCAAGGCTATTTCTCTTGTGGTCAAGGCCTTAGGCAAGGTGACCCCCTCTTACCCTATCTTTTCATAATAGTTTCAAGGTTCTTGGAAGGAATATTAAAAATTTGGTGGACTCTAAAGCCCTAAAATGTGTTAAAGATGCTTTGCCTCTTTCACCTGACTCCCACAAATAATTTATAGATGACACACTCTTGTTTGGGGAAGCCTCGGTGGGGGAATCTGCGCTTTGGAAACACATTATAAATGACTATGTTGTTGTTTTTGGCTAGTTTATCAACTATGAAAAAAGTAAGATATACTTCTTTAATATTGACCAACTAGTCAAGGAAAGAGTGGTGAAAATATTGGGATGCCAAGAAGTTGTTCTACTTGCTACCTACCTTGGGTTACCTATGATTTCCAAACAGTTGGAAAATAATTATTGGAATCAGCTGATTGAGAGAGTTCAAAATAAATTGGTTGGGTGGAAGGGGAAACTTCTTAGCTTAGCCAAGAAGATCCAACTACTAAGAGAATCCTTACAGAATATTCCTATTTACTACTTGTCCCTCTTAAAAATTTCAGCCTTCATAGGGGAAAAAATAGAACAGATTCAGAGAAGATTCATGTGGTCTGGAACTAAAGAAAAAAATAGACTGTCTTTGGTTAGTTGGGAGAAATTTTTCACTCCTAAAAGTGCTGGTGGATTGGGGATAAGGAGAATCAATAAATCCCTAACTACTAAAGTGGGATGGAACCTCTTGGAAGGATCTAAGGAATGGGTGAAGATTTTCCAAGCCAAGTACTTGAAGAATAGGAACCCTGATTATTTTCTCTCTATGACTGTCCTACCTAGTGGTTCTGTCTTATGGAATCACCTTGTTAAAATAAAAAATGTGTTGAAATTGGAAGTTAGAAAGAGAATTGGAAATGGTAAAAACACTAATTTCTGGAAGGACCCATGGATTGATACTTCTACTATGTCTTCAACTGATGGATTGAATCCCCTCAAACAAAGTTTAACTAGGATATGTGGAAAAAATATGTCGGACTATGTCAATTGGGAGGTGGATGAACCTAAATGGAAGGAGTTTGATATGATATTAAGGAGGGATAATCTAAGAGGCCAAAGATAGACTAATTGGGACCCAACCCTGCTAAGGCTTCATAATCTAATAGGGGAGGCGAGGTGGTTTGCTAGTGAAAGGGAAGATGAATGGGTTTGGAAGGGGAGCTCTTCTAATTGTTTCTTAGTAAAAATTTCCTATGAGGAATTGGTAAAGCCCTTGTTAGACAACAAAGATCACCATTGGGAAAAAGTGTGGCTAAAGAACATGGTTCCTAAAATTAGCTATTTTTGGTGGATAGCCTCACATGGAAAAATTCTTACTATTTACAACCTGATCAAAAGAGGGTTCCAGTTGGTTAACATATGCTCCCTTTGCAAGTAGGATGAAGAGTCTATAATGTGCATCTTCTTTCACTGCCAGTTCTCTAGAGAGGTTTGGTCCTTCTTCCTTCCATTGTTTTTCACTGATTGGGTGTTTCCTCACACTATGAAGTATTTTATAGAAAGTTTGTTTAATTACCCCTTTTCCCATAAAGTTATTATTGATCTTTGGAACCAAGTTCCCCCCTTTGTTACCTAGGGAATATGGAAGGAAATGAATAATAGGATCTTCGGGGAAGTTGAGAGAAGCGGCTATGAGGCATAGATTAAGGAAAATATGGAGGTTGGAAGATATAGTTTCTCCAAAGTTTGGCCGAGTTACAAAGAGATGAGAATAAAGCAAATCTGGGGTATAAGGAAGGATCTTACTAACCTAAATTGGACCAAGATGTTAACCAGAAAGCCAACAGTGTGGGCTCCTCCTCAGAGAGAGTGGATTAAGTGTAATTTTGATGGGCACTCTAAAGGCAACCCAGGTATGGCTGGGGTAGGGGGATTGCTTAGAAACCATAAAGGGGATTGCATTGTGAGCTAAAATGTTAACTTGGGTGTTTTTTCAAATAACAAAGCTGAGGCTATGGCTATTTTAGGGGGCTTAAAGACTCTTAAGGACTTTGGATTTAAAAATGTAATTCTGGAAGGATATTCTAAGCTAATAGTGGATATATTGAATCGAGTGGCTATGCCCCCTAAGAGTTTAAAAATATCATTGATAAGTGTATGTAACTTAAGAGTTATTTTACTAATTGCAAGGTTAACACGTGTACAGAGAAGGGAATAAGTTTGTTGGTTGTGCTACCAATGAGGCGTTGAGGTATTTGGGGCAGACTCGTTGGGTTAATAATAATTTACTGAGGTCTTTAAGGGACATGATTCTAAAAGAAAATTTTGAAAATGATTATAATTTACAAAGTTGAGGGTTGGAAGTGGCAGGCGAAGCATGGGAGATCTTGTGATTTTAAAGGAATGCAAATTAATGATGAGTTTTTTGGTACAGTGTTGAGCTTGTTGATCTTCTTTGGAGGAAAAAATAATCATTATCTACTTCCCAAGGTGATCAAGGCTCACATGGATATTTACGAGTTGTGGAAGGATGTCAAATCCAAATGCGTTGATATGCCTAATGTTAGCTCCTCCTGTAATTGTGAAGATTTGCAAGGTAAGATTATTAATGAGATTTTAATTATTTACAAAAATAATTTTGAGATCATGGCTCCATGAATTGTGTCTTTGGCTTCCTCTAAAAGAAACTTCTCGATTCCTCTTTATGGGATTATTTTGAAACTTTGAGTAAAAATGTCTTTTGCAAGTCTAGTAGAGAGACAAATAGGTGTGTGGTTATGAGGAATAGCTTGCAACATTAAAAAAACTTACAGAATGCTAATATGGGTGGGTTTAGGCGTTGAATAGGACAACTGAGAGGGGGGGTGAATTAGTTGTCATAGATTTTAACCTTTAATTCAATCACTAGAACTAATAATTAAAACTGCTTAAATGATTAATCATCAAATGCCAATACAAAAACTCAAATCCAACACAAACACAATAACACTAGATTTATGTGGAAAACCCAATAAGGGAAAAACCACGGTGAGGATTAACTCACACTATAGAGAATATCAAAACTGATTACAAAAAGGTTCACTGCCTGAAACAAGGCTCACTTCCTGAGATAAGGACTTACTTTCCATAGGGCTACAACCCAGAGATACAAAAGATGGCTCATTGCCATAGTACAAAAGGTTAAGACTCACTACAAAAAGATTGAATTGATAGAATACACCTTCAATGTGTAGGGTTCAATTCCACTGAAGCTCAAAATATGAAGTACTACCTCAAAACTGCACTGATCACAACTGATAAAGCATTTAGGCTCATATCTTCATGCACTCCTCAATCATCTTCACATTTCACATTCATTGCTCATGTGTGTCTTCTTCCACTACTCTTCTCATACTCAAAACACCTTATATATATAAGCATATCTTCATCATCAATTAGGTTGGCCTAATTAGATCAACACAAAAAATAATCAAAACATTCTTCTTCGACACCATATATGATTTAAGCATTATACCAAGTCGGCTAATATCCATAAAGAATAAGTAGTCTTCATAATATATTGTATACATTGAGTCAGCTAAGATCTTCAAATATCAGAATCATAGCTTATCTCATGGTAGAAAATTGAACCTTAATAATGAACACACTGGACCAACCAACATACCAGACCATATAATGATCATCTTCAATAGGAAATATCTTCTGATAACTATCTCATTTATTCAGTACTGTGTTGACATCAATGAAAACCTTTTAACATTAATGACAACCATTTGATGCAATCTAATTTCCAACAATCTCCCCCTTTGTCATTGATGGAAACACAAGATGTGAAAAGCCAACAACAACAACAACCTATAGTTCTTCCCTTTGATAGGCTAAAATGATTTCATTCTTTTCACATGCTTTCTCTCCCCCTTTGAAATCAATGGAAAAGAAAGAAGATCTATCTTCCCCTTCAATTGTTTTACAAAAATAGTATTCAAAAAATGATATCAAAAATGGTTCTTTACCTCAATTCTTCTTTCCTTAAAATATCTCCTTGTATTTTTCTTTCAACTTCGGAAAAAATTCCTTCCAAGAATCCATTGCCAACTTGATTTTTAAACAAATAATGTTGTTCTTTTCTATTGAATCAATTGTTTCTAGAAGTTTATCCAAGATAGTGATATTTTGTTCATTTTTCTCAGCTTCCACCAGAAGACCAGAAAGTTGTTCTGGTCTCAATTCAATTATCTCTTTAACCTTCCAAAAAGTATTCACAATACCATCCCTCTGTGCCATAATGACTGCAAGTTCAGACTATAAGGAATTGATCCTTTTCTTCTACGCTCCATCCTTTTCATTAAGAGTATCATATGTTTTTCCAATAGAATCCAAGTCAAACTCAATAGCATCAATTTTTTCTTTGTAGTTTCTGATAGTAGTAGGCTACTAGAGACAATACCTGTACACACTGTTTACATTCTTGATGCATGTTTTCAATTCATTTATGCTCTCAGTCAATCTCTTCTATGCATTTCCACATCTTTCTTCCATATCCAATTGAATCTCATCTTTTCCTTATGTTTCACTAAGTGAATGTGGTTTTAGACTGTCTTCAATCTGCTCAATCAATACTTCCGGTAAAACACTTGTCAATTTGCTTATATCAATATCATTGTGAATTATGTGAATATTCAAAGCATATGTGATCTCATCATGTTCATATGATGGTTGAGACAACCAAATATCTCCAATCTTCTTAAATCCATCAGATTGCTCAAGAATCTTCAATACCTTCTCTTTAGTGAAATCTTCTTCATCATCCGTTGATGCTAGATCAATTTTTTTGGTTATCTTCTCTTCCTTTTTTTCTTCCTTCTCCTCAATCTTCAACTTATTTATTTCTGGAGGAGAATTTGAGATGTTTCTTCTTGCTTTTCTCTTACCAGAGAGGGAATTTGCTTCAGACATTACAACCGGATTGGGAACCATGCCAGAGTACCATACATTTTTTTTTCAAAGTATTCTTTACAAATATTTTCTTTTTCTGCTAGGAATTCCAAATACTAGTAGACTTGCTTCCCAACTGGTATAACTGACTTCCACACAACATTCTCTTTCAATGGTAATGATTTCAAAAAATGCATCACCAAACATATAACCAGAGATCCAAAACAAAAAGGGTAATTGTCATTCTTTGTTATAGTAATGTTCTCCATTAATTGATTCCTCAATAACTCACACAAATCAAAATCCTCATTCTTTTCAACCATTTGATGCACAACATAAACAACAATCACGGAAGTAGAGCCTTCCCTATTTTTGAAATAGATCTTATATGAAATGCCATATCTCACATACCTTATCACAGGGTCGATTATAGTATGAATTAGAAGTGCCCTTTGATCTCTTGTTACCCTAGTTAGGTATTTGACCTCTTTGTTCTTCATTGAATTCTTCACTAGAAATGGTCCATTATTGCAATTCCTTCCTTTGTGATCTCATAGGGTTTTTCAAAGATCATATGATCACCTTGAATTATACTTAGAATAAATCGAACAATATCCACATCTAAAAAGTATGGAAAATTTCTCCAAATGTCTAAACCCTTGTTCCCTAGATTCTTAATTCGAGAATTCAAATCTTATCATGGTTAAATTCATCAATTTGTAACTTACTTTATTTTTGTAATTTGTTGTTGTGTGGATTAAACACCATCATTTCCTTTGAATCCATTCTTCCTTGTTTTCCGTACTTTTGTTCACCAACAACCCTAACACCTTGTTCCTCGACTTGTGCTTTACTCCTTAGCTCATTCAATTCATAGTGAAAAGTGACCACACAATCATCCTTATTTAAATTATCACTTTTAGGGTTTCATCATAAAAGGTAATTTATTGCTTATGAAACCATCATTTGTACTTCATTATGTCAATATCTCCTTCGCCAATGCTACCAGAGAAACACTGTAAGCCAAGAAGGGCTCCATAAATTTCCTAATTTGCATCTTTTTTGCCAGAATTTTCTTCAATTCCTTTAAACTAGAGATTCACATTACTTATCATTGTGTCTTCATATGACACCTCATATATTAGGGGTTTGTTAGATTCTTCTGTGACTGCTCCCCCCGAAACCATTACTGGTAAAGTTCTTGAAAAAGGTATCTACACTGGATGCAGATACAAGATTATCTTATTCATTCTTGTTTTCAGGTTCTTCCTTCTTTCTCTAGTTTTTTTGTCATTTCTTTCCGTACTTCTTCAGGATCCACTTTTTTCACCGACATGTTTTTCTGTTCCAGATTAGGTTTCTTTCCAATTTTTCTCCTGCATACTTTTGAGATATGTCCTAATTTGTTGCAAATGTAGCACTTATCATATCCAAGTTCAAATTAATTTGCTTTTGTCTTCATCTTGCATTGATTAGCCTTGTGTCCAAAGATATTTCATGTGTAACAATAGTCTTGATCCTTCTATTTGTATCAAGTTTTTTCATCATCATTTGACTTCTACATTCAATACCTTTATGTCCAAACTTGTTGCACACATAGCATGTTTTAGCAAAGAATCCAACATTCTAACTTATTTTATTCTGGTTCATCCTACTTCTACATTTTGTTGCTCTATGTCCAAATTTATTGCATGAGAAACAAATGCCATTAAAACATGGGTACCTTTGATCATTAGGATGTCAAGTGGGTATCATTTTGGTATAGATCCTTTGGTTCTTGTTTTGATTATTTATTTTGTTGAGAACTGGTTTAGTGCTTTGTCCTTCTTTAACTCCAAGACCATCTTTATCCTTTTCGAGTTTCTAAGATGAAATAAACTCATCAAGCATTGTAGAGCTTGTCTTAAACATTTCTTCACGAGCTTTCACTTTTTCTAGATCAGCCTTTAGGGTTACTACTTCTTGTTCAAGCATATCACATTTTTATGTCTTCTGATTGATATTCTTTTTAGGTCTTTCTTCCTTTGTCTTGCTTTGTTCAATTTCCAACTTCAAATTCTCTTCCATCCTTTTGCTTTCTTTAAGTTCCAATCTTATATTCTTAATAGTCTCCTTTGCTTCTTTTAGTTCCTAGTTAACTTCTCTATGTTTCAATTTGAATTTTTGGATTTGATTCCTTAGTTTCTGAATGCATTCATCTGCTTGCTTGAAATTTTCTTTCAAATTTTCACTTTCAGACTCTATAACCTCTGTTCTTACTTGTTCATCGAAGTCAGATCCCTTCATCATTAAATTCAACCTGCCAAGATCTCCTTCGAGCTGTTAAACTCATTCCAAAGAACCTATAGGAGACCAACTATCTCTAACCCTTGCAAACAGATATGTGAATGATGCAATATTGTTTTGTTTTATATGTTTTGAAATTTCTTGAGGGTTTTATAATGAATATATGATTTTTTATGTATTTTCACAAATATTGCCAAGCAAGAAATATGCATAAAAGATTAAACAGATAACTGAGGAAACAATTGGAACTATAAAGGAGCTGCAATTTTATTTATTGAATATAAAATATATACAATACTTATTCTTCAACTCAGCATACCTAAAAGTCAACATAAATCAGCCTCATGAAATTCTGGAATTTATTGTAGCAACTATAATAATGTACAACCTACCTGTAGATTGATTGCTCCACCTCAAAAACCACACAAAAGGCCTTTGAACTTGGCGCCAACACTAATGATGAAGAGAGATGAAAACCCTAGGCATTATTCTCTAGGAGAAACATGCCTTTGTTGGAAATGGTATGACCTAGTTAGAATCAACAACTATATGGCTTCTTGATAAGTGTGCCAAGCCCAAAAATTAATGCAGCTTCAAATGATTTATCCTCCTAAATGCAATATGCTCAAACCCACGATAAAAATTCTCTTGAAGCACAAATTAGACCTCTAAATGAAGTCCACAGTCAAGCAATAACATCAACTGATCTCTCATAGCCTCAAAATTGCATAGACATTGAAGAGTTTTCGTTCTCCAATGCTGAAAATGGCAAAAACCTTTTTGAATTCTTCCAACCTGCTCAAATTTCAAAACCCCAAATAATATATTCACCAAATGATAATGATTTAATGCTTTCAAAATTATCTTATACCCTCTCAAGAGAGGTCGACCTCCTTAAGTGCCTTTGAATCAATTTTGAAATCCACTTTTAGGTTTTTAATTAAAACTTTATAATATCTTCAATCATGGGTGCTGAAAAAAATAATATTAAATTAATGTACTTTAAGTGATTTTAATTGAGGGTCATGGCCTCATCGGACATAAAGTACACTTTTTACTAAATAATATAACTTTATATTATTTAATTATCATTAAAGTAACCTTTAATGATAATAACTTATTAAATACTCAATATTTCACCCATCCAACTAATTAAGGAGATCAACACTGCAATTGAGACCTATCCAGGTGCTCTGCTAAATATAGAAACCCTGACTCCCTGAAATGGTGACTTACTATAAATAGTAAGTATAAAGAACTAAGTCAAACGAAGGCCACACCTAAACCCACACTAAGCTCTGAAGGAGAAAACCATTGTTTACTACCAAGGACCCTCTAACCACCTGTGTTTTCCTACGAGGGTCAAGAATAGGCTAAACCATCCAAAAACAACAACAGGATATAATGGGGACATTACAGTCCACCCTCCCTAAAATTGCTTGTCCCCAAGCAATCTCAGCTGCAAAGAAAACTCTCCCCCACCAAGATCCCAAGGGAATATTTGTGTAATGTCTGTGTCCTCACCAATCAGCTCCTGTAATACCAACACCAGAAAAATTGTTTGAACCTATTGAACCAATCCAAGTGTCATAGGAGTATGAGCCACAAAAGGAAGCAACTCAAAAGACTGACAACTTTTGCTTCCTATCTCTGCGCAAGGCAAACTGCCATACCAACTGTCTAGCCCATGTGCCATTGAATTTTCCATTTGAAATAGATTGTGCACATCAAGATCAAATGTAAAATTGTACACACTCTTCACTATGTACACCTCAGAAAACTCCTCTACAAGCCTTGTCTAAAATCCCGATGCATTGGAAGGATCCAAAACACTGCGATCAAACCTCATCTTGGGACTAGGTTCAAGAAAGTGATCGACATCCATCTCAAAGAGTGGATTGTCATATGATGATGTAGCATCTGCCTCAAACAAAGGGTTGGTCACAAAATGAACCATACCTCTAGGTTGGCCTCAATCAACTCCCTTTGAACCCCCAAAGTACTACATAAAACCATGCCCAATCTACACAAACTCCTCCTCTACCCTCTCACTCTTCTCACCAACGAGAGAGATAGAATGCAAACTCCCATCTATAATCCCTCCCAACATATATCTCTTGCCCTGTAACTCAAATATCATCTCCATTTTAGGCAAGTTGAGGGTGAACACACCATTGTCCTAGAGCCATCGCATACCCAACACTATATCCATCCCTCCCATGTTGACTACATAAAAATCAGCCTGTAACTCATAATCATTCAACATAAGGGTGAGATTAAAAATTCATCTAGTGCATGTGAGGGTATAACCATCCACCACCCTAACTCTAAATCTAGCGAAGTCTTCGGTTCGGAGTCTACACCTACTGACAAAACCCTCATCAATAAAGTTATGCATGACTCCAATGTCAAGCATGGAAACACATATGTCCATCCAATAATCCCCTGAACCTAAATGAATCATCCTATGCACTAGTAGATAATGCCAATGGGGATAGATTGGCATCAAGTTCAAACTCTATAGAGGCATTTTCGGCCTCATTATGCTCTGAAACAACTTGCTGGTCTAAAATTTCAGACTCATCATCCTCATAATAAACCCACATCACACAGTTAGCTTTTCCTTTTGGCTTCATAAGGCAATCATGATCTTTGTTGCAGGGATTCTTGCACCAATAACAAAGCTATTTCCTTCTCAATTCATCACAAGTTGCATCATCAAGTTTTGTTGTTTTTTTCTATCTCTGCAACTAGTTGATGACTCTCCTCAACAGGCAAGGTGTTTGTTTTTGGTTGGAATTGGTTTTTTTAAGCAGCAAGCTCCATACTCCTTGCTTTTTTAATGGCACCATGCAGGAAAGGTGGGTCAAAGGCATTAAGCCATCCTCTCAAAGGCTCTTGTAAACCCTCTGTGAACAACATAACCAAGTGCTTCTCTGACAAACTAGGCACCATCATAGCGAGCCTATAAAACTCGCTAATGTAATTATCCAAGCTGCCCACCTGTCTAAGTTGTGCCAGCTCTCTGAAGTACATCTCCAGATCTTTCTTGTCAAAGTGCTTGATGAACCTATATGTGAACTCCTGGTAGGTGGTAATAAGGTTATGCTACAAAGTGGTCATCTCATGATGCCACCAATTGTGAGCCACTTCATCTAGGTGCAATGTGGAAAACTTAATTGCCTCATCCTTGTGCATAGGTCTCAACAACAAATAGTTGTCAAGCTTCTACACCCACAATCTAGCTGAACACTTGTCACTACCATCAAAATGTGGCAAGACAACCTTGTTGACAACATGCTAGAAATCCCTGTTATCTTGAGGTGGTGGGTGTGCCTATGGCACTCTATGCTCAAATCTACCTCCCCCTCTGAGCCTCTTAGCATCCAAAAACCCATGTAAGGTCAATGTCTGCCTAATCTTAGGAGAAAGTGTCATATATTCTACATAGTTTCTAGTAATATCTGCTACTAAGAGAGCACAGGGTGACTGAATCTCAGGCTGAGGAGCCGTCTGCTTCACTTGTTGGACTAGAGGAACCTCTCTAGAAATAAAAGTAGGTTGTTTGGGCCTACACTCAAAGCCACTGGAAGATAAATTATGTTGAATTGTCACCTGTGGCTGCTCTACCCCTACAATACCGCTAGTTTGTCCTATCTAAAACACATGCTGCTATGGAATAATTTGTCTCATGGTACCCATAAGCTGATACATCATATCCATAATATTATCATGCCTCCTCGTAAACTACATTTCAAGACTCTCTAACCTAGCATGCTCCTTCCTTGTATCCCTAGGTGTTTCTTTCAAAACCTCTATGTCTTCCATAAGTCCTGTAATACTATCCTCATTGCTACTAGAGCTAGACCTGTGAATGCCCAAAATACCTGAAACTGTATCACCCTCTAGAACCTGAGATGTTTCCCAATGTTCTGACCTTGTTCCTCTCCCCTTAGTATAAAATACAATATTTCTTCTCATGAAATCTAATGCTACACATGATGGAAAGAACACTACTCTGATTCCACTGTAGGAGACAGGTTGTCTCTAACCCTTGTAAACATATATGTGAATGATGCAATATTGTTTTGTTTTGTAATTTTTGCAATTTCTTGAGGGTTTTATAATGAATATATGATTTTTATGTATTTTCACAAATGTTGCCAAGCAAGAAATATGCATAAAAGATTAAACAAATAACTGAGACAAAAATTGGAACAATAAAGGAGCTGCAATTTTATTTATTGAATATAAAAGCTATACAATGCTTATTCTTCAACTCAACATACATGAAAGTCAACATAAATCAGCCTCATGAATTCTAGAATTTATTGCAACAACTATAATAATGTACGACCTACTTGTAGATTGATTGCTCCACCTCAAAAACCACACAAAAGGCCTTCTTTGAACTTGGTGCCAACATTGATGATGAAGAGAGCTGAAAACCCTAGGCATTTTTCTCTAGGAGAAACATGCCTTTGCTAGAAATGGTACGACCTAACTAGAATCAACAACTGTATGACTTCTTGATAAGTGTGCTAAGCCCAAAAATTAATGCAGCTTCAAATGATTTATCCTCCTAAATGCAATCTGCTCAAACCCTCGATAAAAATTCTCCTTAAGCACAATCTGGACCTCTGAATGAAGCCCACAATCAAGCAATAATATCAATTGATCTCTCACAACCTCAAAATTGCATAGAAACTAAAGAGTTTTCATTCTCCAATGTTGAAAATGGCAGAAACCCTTTCAAATTCCTCCAACCTACTCAAACATCAAAACCCTAAATAATATATTCACCAAATAATAATGATTTAATGCTTTTAAAATCATTTTATACCCTCTCAAGAGAGGTCAACCTCCTTAAGTGCCTTTGAATCCATTTTGAAATCCACTTTTAGGTTTTTAATTAAAACTTTATAATATCTTTAATCATGGGTGCCTAAATCGATAATATTAAATTAATGTACTTTAAGTGATTTTAATTAAGTGTCATGGCCTCATCGGACATAAAGTACACTTTTGACTAGATAATATAACTTTATATTATTTAATTATCAATAAAGTAACCTTTAATGATAATAACTTATTAAATAATCAATATTTCGCCCATCCAACTAATTAAGGAGATCAACACTGCAACTAAGACCCGTCTAGGTGCCTTGCTAAATATAGAAACCTTGACTCCCTGAAATGGCAACTTACTATAAATAGTAAGTATAAAGAACTAAGTCAAACGAAGGCCACACTCGAACCCACACTGAGATCTAAAGGAGAAAACCACTGTTTACTTCCAAGAAGGGCCCTCTAACCACCTGTGTTTTCCTACAAGGGTCAGGAATAGGCTAAACCATCCAAAAACAACAATAGGCTAAAATGAGGACATTACAGAACCAAGCTATGATACCAATTATTGAATAGGACAACTGAGAGGGGGTGGGGGGGTGAATCAGTTGTCACAAATTTTAACCTTTAAAAAAATCACCAGAACTAATACTTAAAATTGCATAATGATTAATCATCAAATGTCAATGCAAAAACTCAAATCCAACACATAAACACGGTAACACTGGATTTACGTGGAAAAACCAATAAGGGAAAAACCACGGTGAGGATTAAATCACATTATAGAGAATATCAAAACTGATTACAAAAAGGATCACTACCTGAAACAAAGCTCATTGTTGAGATAAGGTTCACTGCTTGAGATAAGGACTCACTGTCCACAGGGCTACAACCCAAAGATACAAAAGATGTCTCACCGCTAGAGTACAAAAGGTTAAGGCTAACTACCAAAAGATTGAACTGATAGAATACACCTTCAATGTGTAGGGTTCAGTTCCACTAAAGCTCAAAATATGAAGTACTGCCTCAAAATTGCACTAATCACAACTAATAAAGCATTTAGGCTCATATCTTCACACACTCCTCAATCCTCTTCACATTTCACATTCACTACTCATGTGTGTCTTCTTTCACTACTCTTCTCATACTCAAAACACCTTATATATATATATAAAAGCATATCTTGATCTTCAATTAGGTCGGCCTAATTAGATAAACACAAAAATAATCAAAACCTTCTTTGTCAAAACCATATATGATTTAAGAATTATACCAAGTCGGCTAACATCCATAAAGCATAACTAGTCTTCATAATATATTGTATACACTGGGTCGGCCAAGATATCCAAATATTAGAATCATGGCTTATCTCATGGTAGAAAACCAAACCTTAATAATTTACACATCGGACCAACTAACATATGAGACCATATAATGATCATCTTCAATAGGAAATAGCTTCTGGTAACTATCTCATTTATTCGGTACTGTGTTGACATCAATGACAACCTATTGACATTAATGAAAACCATTTGATGTAATCCAATTTCCAACATGAGGATGTGCATAGAGCCTCCAAATTGTCAAGTGCTCAAATATAATATGGACTTGTGGAGATTGTTTGAAAATGTAGGCATGGTTCCTTTCTTTAAGTCTATGAAGGGATACAATGAGAGACTTACTACCAAATTCACAAACTCATGGAGGAAGCGAAATGTTGCTATTGGTGTTATCAAGTTTGAAGTGACAGGGAGGTTTATCATGAAAGCTACAAGATTGCAAAATCAAGGTTTAAAGGTGGAAAAGAAGAGTGGGGCTGACTACCATATGTTTGTGGACAAGTTTTTGCATGATGGGGAGAATTTGAAACAATTAAAAAATGGGTATGTGAGGTTATAGCTTTCACCTCCCTATGCCCTGGTGAGTTTGTTTGTTATGAGGTACTTTATGTTGGAAGGAAGCTACATGTCTATACATGCATACCATTTTTTGTTGCTAAATCATATTAGGCATGGTGGAAGAATTAATTTTCCCTTCTACTTATTGTCTTCCTTGCAAATTAACATAGAGAAAAGTGCTAGCCCTTTCCTGCATCAATGTTTGATGCTTGCTCTATACAAGCATGCTCTTGCGCTAAACCCTCATGGAAACCCTCTTGTTGCTAGAAATGATAATCAAAATCGCAATGATGGCAATAATGATGAACTCCTTGGGGATGCAAACCCTATTGAGCAACCTATTCCTTGTTCGTCTCCCATTGTTGCTACTAGAAGGGTGTTAACCCCAGCTAAAATCCCTTCCCCTATTGCTATATGTTTGAATCCATCTACCCCTGTGGCTTAGAAAACTATTGTTAAAAGTTCCATTGAGTCTGAGCTTGTGAAAGTGACTCCAGAGAAGAGAAATCATTCTCCTCTTCTCCTGGAGTTACCCAAGTCTAAGAAGATTAAAAAAGATCTGAACTCTCAAAATGATGTTATTACAATCAGTGAAGATAAATAGGGCACGCAAAAAGAGGATTTGAAAGAAATGAAGCAAGGTCAAGGTAGTGGTGGTCACAGGTCTACATGCTTGGCAAAGGATGCTTCCAAGGATAGGAAATGAAAACAAAAAATCTCTATGAATGAAGAGGAAGTCTTGGAAATTGAAGAATTTGAAGCCCAAGTTGATGAAGATACTAATGGGATGGAGTTTGAGGATACAACTTATGAAATGGGGGAAGAGGAATCAAAAGAGGAAAATGAAGATGATGAAGAGGAGCAAACTGAAATGGAGGAGGACCAAAAGAATGATACTCTGATTATTCCAGATATTAAGAATATTGGCAATGATAATATTGTTGATGACTCCAATTGGATTATATGAAAAACAGACTAACATATTTGCAGGTTGTTACCCCTTGAAATTTTATTCCAAGTCATTTTGTTTTAAAGTTTCTTCTTTCATGATAATTTTAAACTTGTGCATTTATGTCTAAGTCGTGGCTTTGAAAAATCTATAACTATCATGGTCCTGTCAAGTTCCCTAACCAAGTCGCTAAGTTTGGAAATTTCAAAATCACCTGACCTTCTTGCAACCTTTGGAAGTGATGCTTTATGTAGTCGGGATATCAACAGTTCTTGAAACACTAGAACTTTCGACCCATGGTTACAAAGTTCTAGCTTGTAGCGACGGGGTGACCTTAGTGGGATATACCATTTCCAAAGTGTCAATGCATTTAATGAATTGTACGATGCATTTAAGGAATGTCTTCTCAAATGTCTTGAGATGTCAACAGAAAGTTTAACATAATCTTTAAAAATCCTATGAAAGGACATCTCTTCAATAAGAAAGTTGGCGAAATGGTTTGACACGTTTTTCTTAGTAAATAAATGACCACTTTTCATCGCTGAAGTTAAATAAGCTTGCATGCAAGGGAAGGTGGCAGTGTTTTTCAATTCTAGATTTTTCTCAAAATGGTACTTCCTGGTGATGTCAGGGAATGGGAAGATGAACTTGTTCTTGTCCTACAACCTAATTTGAGTTGGCCATAGGAAGAGCAATTCGACATCATCTCTCAGTTACATTTGTTGGCCTCGAAGGAGAAAACCAGCTATGTTGAGTACAATAGGGTGATCCTTGTTTTGGAAGAAGAAGAATGCGCTAAATTTCACAATTTAGTTATGGAAATGCAATTGGAGCTGTATAGAGTTTTGGAACCTCCAGCGGTTTAGTGAAATGCATGAAATATTTTTGCGACAGAGAATAATAACTTTTCTAAAAATGGTTGTCATTTAACGATCCTTGTTGTCGATCATTCTCAAGACCGTTACTTTTGTACTATAACAGTTTTGGGGTGCATATATATAGGCCTCCAAGTTAATAGTGGGGGAATCTTTTTGCTATTCCCAGAAATAGGGGAAGTAGGGGCCCAGTCTTGGGTTTTTCTTTCAATTCAGTTGGTTGTATAGGGTATTGGGCCTTTGTGCTCACAATTTTGATATTCGAGAAATAAAGAAAGTGTTTTCAAATCTTTGCATTTGCAAATGTTTCTTTTGATTGTCAATAGCCTTTGAGCTTTTGCAATTCTTTCCAATATTGATTCTATTATATCAAACTATATGTGCGATTATTTCTAGAACTTTGAATGCAAAATAATTCATCTATTGAAGGGGAAATTTACTGCTCATTCTTTCCTTGTTTCTCATTGTGGGTGTGGAATAAATGGGATTTGTATCATTTTTCTGCATTCACTTCATTCTGAATCAATTCATCGCATTTTCTTTCATGGTTATGGGTAAATGTTAGTGTTCCCTTCCTGCTTTCTGGTTAAAAGCATACCCCAGTATTTTCCATTCATGCATATCCTTCAAAGGTAGTTGCGCCTTGTAAAATAAGTAGAGAGCACTTGCAAATACTATTGCGAGTGACTTAATTGTTAGTACTATTTGTTCTTCTTGTTGGGCATTCTCGGTCATTTTCTTTCATTCATTTTTGAAGGACAAATCTATTTACTAATAGATTTTTGGTGACTTTGTTGGGGATTGCAACTGAAGTGGCTAGTGTTTTGTTCTCTCGGTAATTTGAAGATACCACCTCGAGGACGGAGGTTGGCAACTTTGTGTTTATGAAAGATCTCTTTGCTAGAATAATTCTAGTGTTATGTCATGGCTTTGGTAGCAACTCATCCATGGGGAACTCAAATCAGACCATTTTCTTTGCCTCAATATACAGCCATACCTGAAGGTTCAAGAAAATATTTTCCTAAATTTGCTGGTGAAGATTCTCAAGATCTAGATTATCATATTCAAGCATTCACCGTTGCATGTGGAATCCTTGGAGTTCAAGAAGAAGATGTGTTTGTGCAGTTGTTTGTTGAGAGTCTCATCAGACAAGCAACAAAATGGATTCAAAATCTAGAAGATGGATGCATTACTAATTGGGACTCTTTGAAGAATAAGTTCTTGGGAAGATACAAGGGCCCTGTTGATGAAGCTGCCCTATTGAATCAATTTTTTAATATTTGTAAGCAAGAAGGTGAATCCATTAGAGATTTCATGGATAAATTTAATTGACTACTCAAGAAAATTCCCACCCCCATAAAACCAAGTGAGCAACTTCAGCTTTGTACTTTTACTTCCTCTCTGCATTCTGATGTTCAATTTGAATTAAAAATAAGTAGAGTAAATGATATTCAAATTGCTCAACAAAAGGCTGTAAAGATTGAAGACGATTTGATATTAAGTGGATTGTGGAAAGAAAATTAGATTGCAAACTATTTGCAATATGAATTTATGAGGAAGCCTATCATGCAGAAGTCAATCCCTCAGCCTATAGATTTTCAATAGATGCAACCTCCTTTTGTTGAATGTCTTAACCTCACTATTTTTTATTCCAAGCATTTTGGTAGAAATAAAAGAAATGTTATAGAAAGTGAGCCTCGTATAAATGGAAGAATTGAAGCTTTTTACTTGCATCATGAACCTAAAAATTCATCACATGGTAAAGAAAATGAACCATCCTTCCATGATGCAAGGTATAATGAGGATGATGAGAATAATGTTGCTCTGTCATCTTTATCTATTGTAGAAATGGAAACATTTACTTTTTTCAGTGATGAAGAGCAATTTCAAGATGCCCAACATACAAACGAGTTGTTGAATGTCTCCCCTCCAATTTGCATGCAAGCTGGATTTGAAGCCTTCACATTTTTTCAATCGACTGATGTTAAAGCTATAAACATGAGTGATGAAGTGAGTCACAAAGTTTCTAAATCAAATGTCGTAAAAGAAAGTGGAGTTTTTCCTGCCGAGGATAATTCTCAATCATATGTTGCCACAAAAGTGGATTGTACTAAAGGGAGGTTCTCGTCTGATGGTTTATATGTGGGTTGTCCAATTCGAGAGTTGATTACTCCTTTCTTGTATATTCAAGTGCATCACAATGTCGCATCTAAGATTATATAGATTGATGTTGTCAATCGTCCGCTGAGTAATCTAGATGTGAGTTGTCAAATTAAAGAAGAATTACAATCAAATTGTGAAAGATGCATTCAAAGACTTGAGATTGTTATACTTCAAGCCATATAGGAGGATGTGTTTCTTAGCATGCATAAGGACATTGAAGTGTTATCTGATTCATATAATTTTCATGAGGAACAATTATTTGGATTCAGTATTTCATCCAGAGGATCTACATATATCAAAGATCACACAGTTGCTATTCAAAGCATCAAGTTGCATATAAGTATGGTAACACCCCATTGGCATAGTCATTTCTTTCATTCTAGCATCTATTTTTCTGAACCTGTAAACGGCCTTGCATAGTTCCATAGGGAAAGTTGGAGTTTTTGCACCTAGTTCGGGTGCATATAGGAGTCTTAGGCTATTCTTTCCTTTCTTTTGTTGGGTTAGTTTTTGTTTTGGTTTTGGTTTTGGTTTGTGCCCAATTCCCCTCCACCCTTCTACAAAATGCCCCTTTTCCTTTAATTTTCTTTTGAATCTGTGCCCAATGGACTTGGACTGGTATGCCCTAATGATTCTAGAGTTCTCTGCATTTTCTACAAAAATACAGTCCCTAGTCGGAGCCAATGTTACCCCCTGAAATTTTATTCCAAGTCATTTTGTTTTAAATTTTCTTCTTTCATGATAATTTTTAAAATTTTGCATTTATGTCTAAGTTGCGGCTTTGACAAATCTTATAACTATCACAGTCATGTCAAGTTCCCTAACCAAGTCGCTAAGTTTCAAAATTTCAAAATCACCTGACCTTCTTGCAACCTTTGGAAGTGATGCTTTATGTAGTCGGGCTATCGACAGTTCTTGAAACACTAGAACTTTTGACCCATGGTTACAAATTTCTAGCCCATAGCAACGGGGCGACCTCAACAGGATATACCATTTCCAGAGTGTCAGTGCATTTAATGAATTGTATGGTGCCTTTAAGGAATGTCTTCTCAAATGTCTTGAGACGTCAACAAAAAGTTTAACGTAATCTTTAAAAATCCTCTGAAAGGACAACTCTTTAATAAGAAAGTTGGAGAAATGGTTTGACATGTTTTGCTTAGCAAATAAATGATCACTTTCCACTGCCGAAGTTAAATAAGCCTGCATGCAAGGGAAGGTGGCAGTGTTTTTTGATTCTAGATTTTTCTCAAAATGGTACTTCCTGGTGATGTCAAGGAATGGGAAGATGAACTTGTTCCTGTCCTGCAACTTGATTTGAGTTGGCTAGAGGAAGATCAATTTGACATCATCTCTCAGTTGCGTTTGCTAGCCTAGAAGGAGAAAACTAGCTATGTCGAGTACAAAAGGGTGATCCTTGTTTTGGAAGAAGAAGAAGAAGAACGCACTGAATTTCACAATTTAGTTATGGAAATGCAATTGGATTTTAATAGAGTTTTGACACCTCCAGCGGTTTAGCAACATGCATGGAATATTTTTGCGACAAAGAATAATGTCTTTTCTAAAAACGGTTGTCGTTTCATGATCCTTGTCGTCGGTCATTCTCAAGACCATTACTTTTGTACTGTAACATTTTTGGGGTGCATATATATCGGCCTCCAAGTTAATAGTGGGGGCATCTTTTTTTCTATTCCCAGAAATAGGGGTAGTCTTGGGTTTTTCTTTCAATACAGTTGGTTGTACAAGGTATTGGGCCTTTGTGTTCACAATTTTGATATTGGAGAAATAAAGAAAGTGTTTTCAGATCTTTGCATTTGCAAATGTTTCTTTTGATTGTCAATAGACTTTGGGCTTTTGCAATTTCTTTCCAATATTGATTATGTTATATCAAACTATATGTGCAATTATTTCTAGAACTTTTAATGTAGAATATTCATCTATTGAAGGGGAAATTTACTACTCATTATTTTCTTGTTTCTCATTGTGGGTGTGGAATAAATGGGCTTTGTATCATTTGTTTGTATTCACTTCATTATGAATCAATTCATCGCATTTCCTTTCATGGTTATGGGTAAATGTTAGTGTTCCTTTCCCGCTTTCTGGTTAAAAGCATACCCTAGTATTTTCCATTCATTTCATATCTTTCGAAGGTAGCTGCACCTTGTAAAATAAGCAGAAAGCACTTACAAATAATATTGCGAGTGACTCAACTATTAGTACTATTTGTTCTTCTTGTTGGGAATTCTGAGTCATTTTATTTCATTCATTTTCGAAGGACAAGTCTGTTTACTAACATAGGTACAAATGGAAGACATGGAGAAAGCCTTGGTCACAGTGATGAAGGTGACTAATAGGTTGATGCAAAGAGCGATGATTGGTGCGATTTCTAGACAAATAAAAATTACCAAGAAGTTAAAAAAGTTGAGGAAATCTAATGATTTGAAGGTGTTGGATGAATCAGAGGGACCTGAATAGAGGGAGTATATCTCCCTAATTGGTGAATATTGGGACCTGTTGGGAAAATCTGAGTAATAAATTTCTCTTTCGATGTTGGTTTATGACTGCTCTCCTTTTTTTGTCTTCTTGCTTCCAGATTCGGGACTACTATTTCATAATAGCCTTGTTATGGTTTAAGACTTGGTGATACATGGTCGATTTAATCAATGACCTGTGTAGCTTTAAGTACTCTAGCAATAACTTTATGTTTTTGATTAATTTTGGTTGTTTTATGGTTATGGTTATGATATATGGCTTGCGTGCCACCCTGGATGCTACTTTTTGATTCTGGCTGGTGATGTTGTTTTTCACCTTATTTTTCCTTTTTGTTCGTTTAGCTGTAACCTTGGGATCATGGCCCTTTCCCTACTTATCCAATCAAAAACAACATAATTAACCTATTATGAATTAATGGTATTGTGAATGATAAAGTGTGTAAATTAGTGTTATATTAATAAATTAAATGCATATGAATATAATACTTATTTGTGGGAACTATAATGAAGAATTATTGGTGTGAATGGAGTGTTTTAGGTAACTAGTTCATCACTTAGGTCCCATTCACACTAGTTAAGTTTACTTAGGGTAGAAATAGGATACTTATCACTTTATATCTCAAGTCATAGGATTAAGACATGTGTAATAATCTTATGTAACATTGTGTCTCACCTTATTCTATATAACCAAGGGGCTCCCTTTGTATTCTAATCATTCTAATCCATTGTAATATATCATTTGCATCCTTTGATAGTGTAGACATCCAAATTTGGACACTTAATTTATCCAAATTTATCACTTTTTGTCTAAACATCCTCTTATTCGAGTTAATTAAGTAATATTACTATTATTTAATTAATATCTTTAATTCTGCCAAATCCCCTTACCCTCCTTAATCCTCTTTTCATCAAATGAATTAAATAAATATTACATTTATTTAATTCCTCACATGTCATTTTCATCTAATCCTAATCCATCTCCTAATTTCTTCATTAGGGATGTGCACATGCCTAATCCTTGATTAGGATGTGTCACATCCTCCAACTTTTGCAAGTTGGCTTCTAATCCTCATTTATCTTCTAATACTGATTAATGCTTAATTAATACCTTGGTCAACTCTCTCCTCCCCAAGGAATTTTAATTCCTTTTTATTCCTCCAAGAACTCTTTCCCATGCATCTTCTAGAACCTTTGACTTATTGCATCAAGTCACATGTGACAAACTCCCACCTTTTGGGAACATATCTTATCCACCAGATTCTTCCAATCATTGTGAATTTAAAATTCACTTTTATTCACCCAAGATTCTTCCCATCTCCCAATGTACTTGCAAAGGTACTTGTACTTCCTCCACATCATGTACTTCTCTTCCACCTCACTTACACTTCATCTCCCCTTAGCCACTTCACCATCCACATGTCAAGATGTGAGGGCTTGTGGGTTCTCAACCCACCATAGCCCTTCATCTTGACCTTGTTGGATGCATCTCAATCGTTGAATTCTCTAGAGAATTCAAAATCTCCTATAAATACCCCCCTCCTCAAGGGCATTTTCAAGACTTTTGATTTTCATAACTACATGCTGCCAATTTGCATTCTCAATCATTCCCTATCATCTAGTCATCCACTTTGATCATTTTGCACATTCAATCTTGCATCTAGCTACATCACAAGCCATCAAGCCATCCAAGGAGCACACAAATCATCCTAATCAAGGGCCAACCAAGGAGTCTTCAACAGCAAGGAAGGTGAAATTGTTTGCATTTTGTTTTATCCATTTTCCTTCTTGTTATATCACTCTTTAGGCTAATCTTGAAGTGTCCTTAGCCTTTTATCACTTGCATTTATGTTATTTTGCACTAGAGTAGGGTAAAATTTTAGGATCATAGATAGAATAACATTATTCTCTCATATTTGACATCTCTTGTGCTTTCATTGAAGATCCTAGATCTTTTGTGGCTACATATTCAACCAAATATTACATGGTATAAATAATTCTATATCAACTCTTACAAGAATATACTTAATACGACAAAAATCTTACTCGATACTTCAAAAAATGATGTTCATATTATATAAAATATCCCATGTTTAGAATAGATACTAAATTATTTTTGGATTGAATAAAAATTATGTGAGACTAATCATGTGCTTTGTGGAAATCACCTACTAAGAAAAAGAATAATGAAACTTATAGGTTTGACCTTGCTAATTATAGATTAATAGAAATTATTTCACCTAAAACTCTAATACCTACTTGGATGTAAGGAGTAGAGATATTTAAAATTACCTTGGGATGATCATTGGATCACTAGAGTCATGTTCTCATAGAGATGTACCACTTTATTAGACCAAATTCATAGTAAAAGATACAAATTATGCATGCATACATCCTAATTGAATTTGATGTAGCTTAAGTTCCTTTTTAGTGCTCCAAAATGAAATTTTTCTAGAATGATTCTCCTTTCAATGCATACATTTTTTTAACATGAATTGGTTATGAATTAATGTAGATTCCATTCCTTTAAATACCAATACAATAATTAATCACACAAACATGTGTCAAGTTTTGTCATAAAGGCTAGTGAATTAGGAAAGAGTCAACAAATTTTGAATTTTAAGGGTCAATTTTTTATGGTGTGAGATTGCTCCATGCACTATAGGATCGCTTGAGACAAGGAATTATAAATGCCAAGGTAAGAAATGAATATGTGAATATAAATGTGCAAATACATGATATAAAAAGTCCATAGTGGTGAATGGATAGGAATATGTGTAAATAGGGATGGGATAAGGTGGAATGTGTGGAAGTATGTGTAAATGAGGTTGGGTAAATGACAAAGGAATGAACTAAACTTTACATAATAATTCCATTTATCAATATGTAATTGTAATTTGATCCATCTAAAATGGACCAAAACTAAAAGGAAATTATTTATATATGCAAATTTTACTATTACAATTATATTGAATTTGAAAGTTATGTCAATCTTAAAAATTAATTTTATACATCTCCACATAGAGAGGCTTATTAAAATAATTATTCATTTTGCATAAATTACTTGAAATTGTAGTTGTGAATGTTTTTGATAAAGTAATAGGGTTAGGGCCCTGATCCCATTCAAAAAAAATAGCAAATCTAATCAAAGCATACAACTATTGGTCAAGAACAATTGAGCCCAAAGAACAACAACTAGGGAACAACCATGAAAAGTAACAAAACCCCAACCCAATAGCTTAATCAAAATAAACAAACAACCTGATACAAATATACAACATTAAAGAAACAAAAGGAACATAGCAAGCCAAAATCTGAAATACATCATAAAAAATAGAGCCACTAATTAGAGTTTCAATATTAAGAGCCATAAGTAGAGATAACAACTGAATCAAAAAAAAAAATTAAACAAAAAAATTCAGAAAGCTCCAGTGCCAGAACCATGAGTTGCATACCAAAAAAAAAAAAGGATACATAAATGAGGCCCTAATTATCCTAGATCTCATCCACCATATCCTCCATTCTTTCCTTGAGATCCATCACCTAAACCATTTTAGCTTCATTCCTTTTACCTTTTTTGCTCTGTTGTTTTCAAAATTTTCCTACCTCAAGATTGTACCCATGACCACTCTTCTCATAACACCATCCATGACTTTACAAATGCTCTTGATTTTTGTTTTAATAGTTTGCATCCTCTTCAAGTTATCAATAGCCTCCATCTATTTTTCTATTTGATCCATCCTCAAAGCAAAAGCATCCAAGGTAGTATCCATATTTTTTTTCTCCTTCACCTTTAGGTTCTCCTTAGTACTAATCCCAAAAGTTGGGGTTTCTAAATCTTCAAATTCCATAGGACTCCCAAAATTTGTCACATTATCCTCGTCTTTTCCAAAAATATTATCACTTTCACCAATATCCTCTTCCTGCTCATTTATTCCCTCTTCCAAACCATGACCAGCCTCCTCCTTCATATCTGACTATGTAGATTCCTCCTCTGAGAAGTTTGTGTCCCCTAAACTATCTGGGACGTATTCTTCCTTCAAAGAATCCTCATTTTTCCTTTCCACCACTTTTTCCCCTTTTTTATCTCCCTCTTTAGAAGAAACCATCTCCTTATTAGTAGCAAAATTTTTACCTTTCTTACCCTCCTTTTCCCCTTTTGAAGCAACAATAGCTAAATGAGTTGATCTTTAACCACCACAGTGAGTCAAACCAGTGTTAGGACTAATGTCTTTATCGTCTGAAATAATAATAGTTGGACTTTTTGTGCTTGGTTCTTTAATTACCACCTTCCTACATTTAATTAAGCCCAAGGAGAGGGGAGAGGGGTTATGTTTCTCTAGGTAATTTTAAGAATTTCTTCTCGTGAGGTATATTCTTTCAAAGTGGGTAAGGGATTATTGTTGTTCAACTTATCTGCTTTCTGAGGGGAGTGGGGTTTGCTTTCAAGAAACTCAATGTAGACAGGTGTCTTAGGGGCTTGAGGATTTTATAGGAGGTTAAGGGTAAGATCCTTCTATGGATTATTAGCAAGGAAATACTTGCAAATGGCCCTAATAAGGCCTTGGTGTAGAGGAGGGTTGGATCCATTCTCCATACTTTGTTGGAGAGACGACATAAGAAAGAAAGGGAGATTGATTTTCTCAAGGTGATGGATATGATTGAGTACAGGGAAATGATACCCATGAACTAACTGAAAGTGACCTTACAATGTAAAATATTTCATTACAAATAGACTTACATTATGATATGGCATCAGGAGTTTAATCCTAGAGTAGCCATTCTGAAACTTGTTCACTTTTTCTTTTGCCTCAAAGAATTTCTCTATATATTGCTGGTAATTCCCTATGCTCCTTTTTTCTATTTTTTTTCCTTCATATGGAAGTCCCATCACTTTAGCAATTAACTGACTATCCACAATGAAATGAAGACCTCCCAAAGTCACCTCCCCATCACTCCAATAATTCACCAATTTGTAACTTAGTTCTTCATTGTATCCCTCCATAGCCTCAAAGTAAGGGGTAAATCCTGCATGCTCAAAGAGTCCCCAAAGAACCATGTTTTTTTTAGCAAGTCATAATTGCTTGGTTCAATACTCTTCCTAGGTCCCCCCATTATATTCTCTATGATCAAACAATCCTTGTTCAGTAGTAGGTAGTCATTTGTGAGACCAATTTCATCTAACACTAAAATCATCCACAAAGTGAAGTCTAATACATTTAGGGTTACACTAGAAGTTTTCATTTGGGAGGCCTTAAACATAAACCAATTTTCTAGAATGATAATAATCATGAATTCAGTTCGGTCACAAGAGAAGATCTCATGTTTTCCTCTTCTGGCCTTATTGGGAATGATGACCCTCAAAACTTTCCATTTCATAATTAAGAAACCTCTTCTTCGCATGAATTTTCAAGCTAAGGCCCTTATGGAAGTGTCATTTCGATTAGCTTTGGGGTTGAAAAGGCTTTGGGAAAGAGGTGGCATAATGACATTTATTTTAAATTGTCACCTTTTTAAAATCGTTCTTGGGAAATACAAAGAGATATATTTCCAAGTATTATTATAGTTCTTCATAAAGTAATTAGTTCTCAAGTACACCTTAGGGAATTCCTTTTCCCCTTTCATTAATATACTCCAGATCATCAAAATCAAGATGATCATTAATATTTTAAGCTTTACTTGATTAGTCATCATTAAGGCATTGTGGATGGTTTTCTTGGTGACTCTAGCTACCATCATTCCCTCAAGAATTATTAAAAAAATCCACTTTTTCTTTGTTTATTATTCCCTTTATGTCACTTGGAAAATTTTGGAATTCCCAATAAGTCCACCCATTCTTACTTACACTTTAATTTTCCATAGCATCGACAGCCTTGTTACCCTCTCTATATACATGGTCAATTTTATAATTTTGGAAAGTGTTAAGATTTCTCCTGCAGTCATCCAATATATCTTTTAGATCTCAGGGTGCACCAACAATTCCTTTTAAATTATCAATTATTAATTTGAAGTCACCTTTGATTATCACCTTAATAAAACCTTTTTCCTTAAGATGATTTATGCAACCCCACACTGCTCTAGCTTTGGCCATATTATTTGAAGTTATTCCTAAACTACTACCATAACCTTCAATTAAGTTTCCTCGGTGATCTCTAATTACTCCCCTAGCCACAAAAAGCCCTAGATTACCCTTCGAGAAACCATCAAAATTGCATTTAACCCAATCTACAGTCAAAGGTGACCAAGTTGTGGATTTTCTAATAAGTTGTTTCCTCTAGTTGAAAATTGTTAAATCTTGAGTTAGACCCCACAATTGTTAAATGTAAATTTAATTATATGAGGGAAAGCATTCAGATGGGGCATATTTTCCAACCTTTATATTTTCTTGAATCTAATGTCCGATAGCCATACTTAAATCTTTGTTTTTCCTAGCAGAGTCCTTGAAGATTTTGTTATTTTTCTCCTTCCAAAGTCCTCAAGAAATAAAGGGAGGGACTTGTCACCAAAGATCCACAATAATATTGTCAGAAAAAGGACACGCGTTCCAACAATCCACAAACATCTTAACTACAAGAGGGAAAACACATTTGGTCATCAAGTTCTTAAGGAAGAAAGACCAAACTTCCCTTGAGTAGGAACAAAGAAACACCATATGCATGATAGACTCCTTAGCATCATTACATAGGTAGTGTTTTCTAGCTAATTGAAAACCTCTTTTCTTTAAATTATCCAAGGTAAGAACCTTACCACGGACAACAACCGACCAAAAACAATTCACTTTTGGAATTATATTTTTAATCTATACTGTGTTCCAATAGAAATCATCATTCAGGATCAAGGGCTTAACCAAGACCTAATAGACAGACTTAACTAAGGTGTTCCCTAAGTAATTTTTGGTCAAAATCCATCTCTTCTTTCTTTCAAAAAAAATTTAGCATCCCCAATAAGTCAAAGAAGGTGGTGTAGATCAACATCCCATGAAAATTGTTTACCACCTCTAAGAGTGGCTCCATTCAGATAGTTTGTAAAGATTTTCCATTTGGGATTTAAGCCATGCCAATCAATGTAATTAGTTACCTGTTTCCCAAGATTTTTTATCAACCCATGTTTGATTGGAACAAGATTTTTATTTGAAGATAAAGGATTAACTTTTTTCTAGACATCATTCCAAAAATTAGTATCCTGACCATTCCCTATTCTCTCTTTAATTCCCAATTTCAGTGTCCCTCTAGTTTTCATCAAAATTGTTCTAGAAGACAAAACCATAAGAGAGTTCATCATCCCAAAGGAAACAACCTTGATATTTACCTTTTAATTATTTGTCTCTTAGAATCTTGACCCAATCCTTAGTGCCTTCCAAAAATTACCACCCCATTTTAGCAACCAAAGCTTTGTTAAAGAGTTTCAGCCTTTGGATCCCAAGTCCCCCATCATTTTTTGGAGCACAAAAATTATCCCATCCAACAAGTGCCATCCTTTTTATTTTGTCATTTTCTGACCAAAAGAATCTTCTTTGTATCATTTCACTCTTGTCAACAATGAAGGAAGAAATGTCAAAATGGGAGAGATAGTAAACCAAGATGTTTTGTAGAGAAGCTTTTAGTAGCTGTAGCTTCCCCGCCTGACTTAGAAGTCTCCCTTTCTAGCCAGCTAATTTTTTTTTAATTATCTCTAGAATGTAGTTCCATTAATTATTGTGAGGTTTTTTGGAAATGAGTGCCATACCCAGATAGGTGGCAGGAATGTTAGCTTCTTGAAAACCTACAATACGAAGGACTCTCTCTTTGATTGTATGATGGGTGTTAAAAAATAAATCTTTCTCTTGTTATAATTAATATGCTGATTGGAGACCTTGGCATAACTATTAAGGATATCTTTCCAGTAACCGGCTTCAACAATTGAGGCTTCCCCCATAAGGATATTGTCATCCAAAAATTGTTGGTGAGAGGTTGGAGGCAAGGAGGAAGCAACTTTGAACCCTTTCAGCAACTTAGTATCTAGCAATTTTTGAATGTTTCTTCCTAGAACCTCAGCTGCAATAACAAAAATATAGGGGGAGAGGGGTTCACCTTTTCTAAGACCTATACCAAAAGAAAAGAAACCCCTAGGGACTCCATTGACCAAAATTGAACATTTAGGGGTGGTGACACAAGAAGTAATTAAATGGAGGAATTTTCCTTTAAACCTAATTTTTTTAGAACAACAATGAGGAAAGACCAAGAGAACCTATCATAAGCTTTAGATATATCTAGTTTTAGGTCCATGCCTTGTTTTTTACTTAATTCCATAGAGTGGAAGAATTCATGAGTATATATGCCTGAATCAAGGATGTGTCTACCTTGAACAAAAAAAAATTTATTATCAACAATCATCTTATTTAAAACCTTCAATCTATTAACCATAATCTTTGAAACAATATTGTAAGTGGTGTTACAAAGACTTATAGGCTTGAAATATTACATTGAGGACCTCCTTCTAACTTGGGAATTAGAGAAATAAAAGTACCATTAATTTGGTTTAGGATTATACATGATCTAAAGAAGTCTCGGGACTCGGGGCTTTGTAAAGCTCCAAAAGAGGAAACAACAACCTTAACTTCCTCAATAGAAATAGCTTTAGATACGTCTTTAAGATCTTGCTCAAAAATGACTTGGGGGATAACCTGTAATTTTTTTTCCAATTCATCTAGAGCTTCGGCTTGTGCCTTCTGGAAGTTAGAGAAGAAAGAGACCGCTTCCTCAGATATAACATCTTCCACATTAAGGATCAACCCATCTTCTTTTTTGAGAAATCTAATTATGTTTCTGCTTCTATTCTTCACTGTTGATTGGTGGAAGAATTTCGTATTTCTATCCCCTTCTGTTAGCCATTGAATTCTAGAATTTTTTTTCCAAAAGATTTCTTCTTTTTAATTGAGTTTAAACCATCACATTATTAGATCCATTTCTTCTTGACATATAGTTTCATTAACCTCTCCTTGCTCCATCAAATCATGAATCTATTTTATTTTTTATCCTAAATATTTCTTGGTTTGGAAGATATTGCCAAAAGAGAAATTATTCCATCCTTTAACGCATTCTTTGACTTTCTTTAATTTGTTCATTAGGTGAAACATGGGAGTACCAGAACAGGGCTCATTTCACAAAAATTCAACAGGTTTCCAAAGTCTAGATGTTGAATCGACATTAGTTCATATCTAAATGAGAAGAGGCCTCTCACCATATTATCCTCCCAATTTAGCAACGACGTATTATGATCTGATCCAGATCTTGAGGAAGTGGTAAGGGTGAGGTTTTAAAGAATGCTCCAGTTTGAGGAAATGAGAAAATGATCTAATTTGACTTGAATGAGGTGGTTACCTTTCCTTTTTTTAGACAATGTAAAGAGTGTTCCTTGTAGGGGATGTCCATTAATCCCACAAAATTAAAAAACCTCCTAGTTCAATCAGAATTAAAAAACCTCCTAGATCAATCATACTCTCTAAGAAGTCATCCAAACCACCAATTTTTTTTTAAGGAAACAAAGGGGAGTTGAAGTCACCACCCAACATTGAAAAATCCCCCTTTCTATTGCTTATTTTTGTTTCAAGAACATCCCAAAGAGTGAGACTATCAAGGTGGGAGTTTGTACCATAGATGTTAACTAAGTTCCATTTAGTTGAAGTAAGAGTATCCTTAAAAGAAACCATAAGATAATTTTTGTAGCATAACCCAACAGAGCCAAACAATCTAGTAGAGTTCCAACAAGTGGCTATTCCACCCAAAGCTCCATTAGCATCACTGATAGCACACATGGCATTAGGCTAGAAGCTCTTCACAGTTTTATCAAAAATATATTTTTTCATTTTGGTCTCTTGAATCATAAATATGTCTAGTTTAAACTCAACCATATAGGCTTTTATCAAATGTTGTTTTAAAGGGCCATTTAAGCTCCTTATGTTCCAAGAAATTAGTTTCTTTTTCAGAAAGAAGAAGCACAACACCACCTTGATACTACAAAAAAGAGGGGAGAGGCCCCTCTCACTTATTTCTTTTTTGATTTAGTTCCTAAAAGAGAGTCAAGGGGTTTTTGTTTTCCAAAGGCAACATCGTGAGCTATATCTTTGCTCCTTTTCTCCTTTAGAGGAGGTCTTCCAACTTTATTCCCACCTCCCACATTTGGTTTCTTTTTCTTTCTTAATTTAGAATTTTTTTGAATCCAATCTTCTTCGACTCAGTCTCAGTCAGGGAAGAAGACAAGCCCAGTTGGGCCATAGCTTCCTCAAAAAAAAATTCTTCATTTAGATTCAATGGTAATTATTAGTGTTCAGATTTTTTATGTTTCCCTTGGGAGGAGTGGGTAGAGGGATTATCCTTTTTCTTATTCTTTTGATGTTCTATTTCTCCTTCCTCAAGACCATCCAAATTTTCTTCTAGAAAAGAAGTCATAATTCTCTTTGGGTTTGATAAATGAACTTGTTTATTGTTCTCCAGAATTTTTTATTACAAGCTTCTTACAATCATATTAGCCCTGAGCAAGTCAGCTTGAATGAGGTTAGAGGGAGAGACAACATCAGGTCCAATCCCTACTAAGGGGTTTAAAGAAACAACATGTCAGGAAACAATGTCCTTAACGCAATATGTTTTGGTATTCCCAGGAAGTGAAGAAACCCCGAGAGTCTTCTCAGCAAGATATGTTGGAAAGAGACACTACAAATATACTTTGGTGTTGTCATTGATGGAAACCCTAGTCGGTGATTGGATCAACACGTCATCATTTACTTCCACTGGCAGACAGATTAAGGACAATCAGGAAGAACAAAGCATCCAACAGTTTTGTGTTCTTCGATTCTCATGTAGATTTTTTGTTGTTATTTTGAGTTGTGGATCTTATGGGAGGTTAATCAATGTATTTCATGTGTTTTCCAAAATTCTCAGTTCCTCGTATCAAGTTGTATGCAAGTTTGGAGGTTCAGTTGGATATCTTTCTATTCATCAATATTTTGTGGTCGACTCGAATGATTTTAAGTGTCACGAATATTCGAGGAGTGTCTACTCAAATTTTTTTGTGTTTAATCATCTTGATTTGGGTCCGAGCTAAGTTATGACTGAATTTTGTGGGTGTGCATTGAATATTATTTATGATTTGAGCTGTCAGTTGTAAATATTCTTAAGTTTTAATGAAGCCAACAGGTTGCGATTAAAATTCTTAGTCGTGGATATATATAAATTTTCAATTATATCATTTTTTGTATGTATAAGGTGTGTCAATGCATGTTACGAATATCAAAAGGGTGATTGAGTGATTTATGTATAGTTTCACTTGTGCATTAAATAATTTTTGGTGCGAGTTAGAGTAGAGCAGAGCAGAAGTGCAAAATCAATCAGAAGGATAGAAGATCGACTACTGAGCCTAATTGAAACTATAATCAAGCATTTGTAGATGTTATTCTCTCAATTCATTCTCTTGGATCTAATCCAAATCTTTGTAAGGCAGTGTGCCTTTCTATTTTGAGCAGTGAGCTCTAGGAAATGAGCCTGAATGCAAGTGCATTCTCTTATTGTAAACTTCTTTTTTAGTATACTTAGATCATATTGTGGATTCACCATCCACTATGGTTTTTCCCCTAATAGGGTTTCCATGTAAAAATCCTTGTGTTATGGTGTTGTGGTTGTGATCTTTCCGTTGTTGCATATTTTTCTTGGTTGAATATTTTAAGTGGGTTAAAGATTAGAATAATAAAGTTAATTTTTGCATAAAACTTATTCACTCCCCCCCCTCAGTGTTGCTTGTTTCCAACAAGAGAGTCCTAAGGGGGCACAAACAACAGTTCAGAAGAAGCTATAGAAAATACAAGGCATTCAAGACTCAAAAAAGTCTTATCAAAACTATTAGGGAGGGAGACATCTAAATGACCCTACAACTATCAGAAGACTTCATGAGACAAACATCCTACAAAGACCAAACTTTTTGCAGATTTGGCAGTATGCTCTAGCATTTTCGTATTCCAACAGCTAAATCCACCCACCAAATTTTTACTTTAGAGTAATAGAAGTTGGGAGGAATGTGTTAATAGCAACATTAACACAAATTCTAGAAAAAATCAATCAAGACATTTGTTGGGTAACTTTGTCTATAGCCAAAAGGGTTCCAAAAGACTCAACAATCTCTTTAAATATACCATTGTTCTAGTATTCCAAAGGAAGGCTAGGAAGACAGACCCAAGTAGGGGCTACCTTACCTAAGTCCACTAAAAGATCAAAACTTGGTTTCCACTTGCAAAGGGACAAAAAGTTTTTGAAACCCAAATCAAAGGCCTAAGGGCCACTTGTGAGGATCTTAATCATATCCTCGTGCAAGAAAAATCTAAATAAGAATAGACCTTTTTCCATTGTACAGACAAAAACACTACCTTTAAGATTCCAAGTAGTATCCACCCTTTTTCATACCTAGTCAATGTTTGGGCAGGGAGCCAAGAATTTACCTACCAGGGCTAATTTTAAACCCTCTAATGACTCTTCCAAAAGTTGGTTAGGGTCACCAACTTTAGAACCATCGACAAAGCAAGAGGTAGAGAAAGTACTCTAATTCAACACTCTTCTGCCATGAGTTTGTCCAGATAAGAAATTGGGTCCTCATCTAAGAAAAAGGAATCCATGCCCCAAGAAGGGGAGATAGGAGATTTACTTGGGGATCAAGACAAGGCCCCCACCAAAGATGAGGCAACACTGACCAAAGTTGTGCCATGACGGGAAACAACATTTTTGGATGGGGGATCCCTTTTGGCCCCCCCTGCCATGTAAAAGCGTCAAGAAACCCTATAGGAAAACACAAAGAATTTGAAAATAAAAATGCACACCTATATGTATTTTAAACTTACTTGTTATTATGTAACTATGAATGTTGCATACCCATGCCAATTGACATTTAGTTTTGGGCCCATTTTAAGTGAGTGACCAAATACAATTATATATCAACAAAGTTTGTAATCTTTATTTAATTTGGGTTCATTCCCCAATAATTCACCTCTCTTCATTTGCACACATTCTAACAAAAATGTAATGTTATATGTAATGCCCCAAGCCACACACTCAACACATTAGCCAAGAGATTTTTTTAACAACATAAGAATGACTCTTAAGTAAGATAGGACACTAATGTATCACACTAGATGCAATGCACTCTAGGTGTCATGTTAAGCACAATGACACAAGAAATAAAAAGGGAATTGTGGTGATGTTTCACATCATACAGATCAAGAAATAGATAAAACTTACAAGATATCACTATTTATCCAATAAAGGTGGTACAAGAAAAAGACCTACCTATCATGTGACAAAGCCACCATGACACACCTACAAGAGAGTGGGAATACACCATGAAGATGACCAAATCTTAACTCAATATTGAATTCTCTCATAAAAACAACACAAGGGTAGAATGAGGGAATCATCTACCTCAAATCCACTCCCTAAGAACACCAAGGGAAATCTATGCAAGAGGTGGGACAACTAGGAGATATCAAATCTAACTAGAATGATGAACATTGTTTCCTACATGCATGACACACTTACCAATGCAAGGTGGGATATATCCCAACCAAAGACACCCAAACACAAGGGACAAAACTCCACAAGAGGTTTCCCCATTGGGAAGTACAAGACCTCCATCAATTGGAACAATAATGGGTTTTTTTTGTGCAAGGACATATTTCCCATTAAAAAATATGGCATAAATTATAGATAATGACACTTTTCAACAAAGTGATGACATGGGAAGACTCATAAGGCCAAGGGGAACAACTTTTTATACAAATTTATCCTAAGAAATTCTTAGCAGTACTCATTGTTTGACAAAAAAGAACTATAGAATGTTAGAGGACTATAATGCTAAGAAAGGGAACTAGTGCATAGAAGGGACACTAGTGCACCATTACTCAAGCATCCTAAACAATGATTTTTTAGTGTCTAATATTCAACAATTGACTAATAGTTGAAATTTGGGAATCCAAATTTGGCTAATAGTTCAAGTTGTAACACAACCCCAATTGCCACATTTTTACAAAATTTTATTTTAGTCTTATTTAAATCATCAAATAATTTATTTTATTAAACTTTTTAACTCAAACATTCACCACAATATTTGATACATGATTAGATTAGATTCACCTAAATTTTATAAGTTATAGTAGAAATCTAAATTAATTCTCCAATAGTATATCATAATTATTACTTTCTTTAGGGCCATATTTCCAATTTTTAGTCGTCACCATTGATTTAAAATATAATCTAATGGCCCTCGTTATATTCTGTAAGGTAAAATATAACTAGAATGTAATGCTCATGGGGCATAAAATTGATTTTGGATTGTTGATCTTGAAATAAACGATTCAAAAGCAATTTTGAACCCCATGAGCATTACATCTAGGGTACAATTTACCTTGAGAAATACAACAAGGGTTGTTAGATTATATTTTAAATCAATGGTGGCAGCTAAGTATAATAAAGTCAACCCTTTAAACCCATTGATTATTTCCACCCTCAGACCCCTACTTTTCCATAAGAATTTTTTTTTTAAATGGAAGGATTCACCATCATAATTAATAAATTTTCCTATTATTTTACAAGATTCATCAAGACTTTCTACAAAATTTTAGTGAAGAAAAATCACCAACAAATTTTTTTTTTTTTTTAAATCGAAAGATTCGTTAATAGAAATTAATATATATTTTTAAAATGACATATTCTCCAGGATTTTATATTTTTCTTAAGAGGGTGTTTCTTAAAGTTGTCACTAGTCCTAAATATATGCTATCGTCTAGTTTTGGTAGTAGAGTCCTACTTTAGCGCTAGAGTCTAGAAATTGCATTGTAGTCCTATTTTTGCTTGTAGTCTCTTTGGAGAGCTATAGTCTTGACTAGACACTAAAAAATGATTGCTTCCAACTCTTCTTCTTAGATATAATACCCAACACTTAAAAAATACACAAAACAAAATTCTCCTACCAAAATGACATGGCAATGCCACCCCATGGCAGGCCCTCATACACACTACCCAAGACTAGGAAAATGATAGTATCATGCATTTCAATGATAACATAATTGAATGCTTTTTCTAAAATTATGTTTATTTTAATCCCAAATCCAAAAGTGCCCAATTTTATATTAACCGCATATCAATAATGAAGAAAGCATACCAAACGATATGCAAATTCAACATCGATATGTGGTAAAATTAATGATAACACTGTCACCACTTATGTGGGTGATTTACAATCCATCCTATTAGGAGGATCCAACTTAATATTATAATTACATATGAGGACTCAAATTTCTTAAATTATACATTTTTTAACTTAATTACAAATGCAAGAATCAATGAGAATATGAGACTTCCATCTTGCATGTAATCCTATGCCATTCCAACTGATTCACTAGTTCCCAATAGTGGTTGAGTGTCACCCAAACATGTGGTACCCATAGGTCCACACCATCATGTTAGGAGATAGTTACATGGGATAACAAACACACTCATGCAAAACAAAGGAGTATGGATTACACAAATTCCAAACACTTTACATACAAAATAGTTATGAACACATGTCCAATCAAGGTCTCAAACAAATCACAACACACCTAGTTAGAGACATATCTCTCAATGGATCCAAAAACTGATGGAAAAATAATGAGGATCCTAGGGGATAGCAAGGAGTTCCATTGCAATAGAATGATGGATGCCTTTGTGAATTAGAGTATGAATTCTCATCACAAGGTGAGGTAAGGTATATAAATGATATCCACCAACTCTACCTAAGCATGGCATGTCCTTGATGTATCATACCAAGCCTATACTAGTACTCTAAGTATGTCATTAGCTCAAGTCCTATTTCATTTTATTTATCTCATGGATTTCTTTAGTTATCACTTAATTAATAACTCTCACCAATTGTAGCCATAAGAGTCACATAAAAACTCAAGACAACATTGAGAGACACTCCCTCACAACCCACTATACCTCAAATCCTAAGTTCCTCATGCCCAATCACTATTTGGGCATGACACTAAAACCATGTAATAGTAGTGAGATAATAATTTGGACATAGTCCCAAAAGATTCCAAATGGAAAAATAATAAGGTGTCTTATTTTCTCCCATTTTAATTCATTCAAAATAATTCTAATTTTTTTTTTTTTTAAAAGGATCATAATGGAAAACTAGGAAATTTCTCAATCGACCCCATATAAAATCTTAAAATCTATTTTTTATATAAATAGAAATTTTCCAAAAGATTAAAAATACCCTTTTGATTCATAGATGCACAACAACATTCTTTTGCATTGAATTTCACATTTTTCAATTCCTTAAAAAAATTGTCATAGTCATGGCTAAAGAATGTACATTTTAAAATTTTACAAACAATGATTTTAGACCATGATAAACAATGAATTCAAATTGAAAGTGAATCCATATGCTACCAATCAATTAAGCATGACATCCATGACTTGAAATATATCAAAAGCCAACAGGAAAGAAGTGAAATACCTTCAATTTGAAGCACACCAAAATGTCAAATTCATGTAATAATTCAATTTTTGAGAAGCAATTTAACAAGAAATGAAAGCACACCTTCAATGCCTTATTTTTCCAGTCAAATCCAAGTCCAAGAACTCTTTCAATCAAGAAATTTTATTTATTTTCCATTTTGAGAAGGAGAGGGTTTTGAGAGAGTAAAAAATAAGAATAATAAAAATACCTTCTCTTTTTCCTTTTTAACTCCATTTTCCCTTTCTATTTTACTTTTCACTTTATTTTTATTTTCCCTTTTTATCATTTTTTATCAATTAGCATTATTAACTTAATTGTTAAATCATTTCCTTAATTCCAAGAATAATGGACAATTGAATTTACTTATAAACAATGGAATATTTTAACTAATTAAAATAATTCATATATAATTTTTCAATGCAACTAACTAGAAATTCCCCTATTTCTTTCCCTATTTCTTGATTCCCAAAAAGCATCAGATATCATTAACATGTAATGATCCATCCATCAAAATTTATATAAACAAATGTAATGAGGAAATGAGCAATCACAACCACAACACACATTTATGGTTTAACCATAACATAAGTAGACTCTAGAATCACCACTTATTCATATATGGATTTACACCATATCTCATAAGACAAATTTCACACTCGATCCAAGTACAATATAGGCCCAATTTTATCTACATACTCAAGTCACACATCAATTGTATCTACACCATATAAATAATATCCAAAGTAATGCATAATCACCCAATGAGATACAACATCACATAATCATATACTCAACACATCTAGAATACTCCAACATCAATGTTCATCATCCAAATATGGGAATAATTTAACTAACAAATATCTAGAATTCCAACACAATTATAATAATCCACCTATTATCATGCATATATGTATGTATCTATATAGATGAAGTAGAATATACAAAATATCAGATCCAAATGTGAGAGTATCATAAACATCACACAATATACAATCAAAATCCACATGTCATTAATGGGCCCTTGATCTGTTGGTGAAGTTGAATGGTTCTTAATGATCTCACCAGGGATCAAGGCTTGCTAAGTGCAAGGCTCCAACATCATAAGAGATGAGGTCGGGATCGTGCCCCAGACGAATTTGGCAGAATGGATACCCCTTAGTCCTTGGCTCTTAGCCGAAAAGGTTCAACCCAAGAAGGCTCGTGCTCTTGTATCGAGTAGATACAAATAATTTGTGGATGACCTCCATGAAAAAAATCCACTTGCCAATATACACTTTTTTTTTAGAATGCCTCAACAACAAAAAGAATAAGGTAGAGTGATCATCGAGGCTAAACCATAGTCAAAAATAATAATTAAGTGCAAATGCAAAAGGTATTACATTATCTCATTCATCCCTACACATATTATTATACACTTGACCTTTATTAGATAGTCTCCCATATCCAAACACTCATTCACCACATAGGTATCACCACTCCTTTATCATGATTCAATCTCATAGACTGAGATCAATATTGTAGTTTGCAAAACCAACCTACAAAATTTAAAAATTTATTTTCAAATTTTGATGAATCCTACTCCTTTTTTTCCCATCATGAGTTGATTTAGTACACATTTTTGCATGAATATTGCTATGTAGTGATATTTGAAGGCATTCATTTGGACACTATTTAACTTCCTAACATTATCCTAGAATCATTCAAATTCCTAAATCGTAGTATTCATTATAGGAACACATCAAATGGAGTAATAACATAATCTATGTACATCAAAAATCATATATTGGACATTTGTTCTTTCTTGTTGTTTGTTAACCTTTTTCATAGTTGTAAAGCTATCCATCCTTGAGTTTTGATGTAGGAGAACTTGACCCTAGCAATTTGGTAGCCTCCCAAGGTATTTCTAAATGCTATTAGCACCTAACAATCAACAAAGAGAAAACTTTGAGGTGATCTTGAAGAACATGAGAGAGCAACTTGCTAGATCAAATCTTCAAGCCACAAGACAAATCCATGCTCACAAAAAAGACCTAGATCCACAAAATTGACCTAAAATTAGTTACAATCATGCACAAGTTTCTAGGAAACCCACAAAGTGATCATACCTATATATTTTCATATCAAAACATCAAAATCTACATTACATCAAATTATTCAACTACATCAATTATTAAGCTAAGTGCATTCCTCTTTTGCATTTACTTTCTTAAATAACATTAATTGTTCAATTATCACTCCCATAACTAAAAGGAGCTGATCTAGATTGATTTTTGTTTATGTGTATGCATTTTATTAGATTAACCTAGATATTAAGGTTAAGGAAATAATATTTTCATCACAACATTGGAAAGAGAACAATTAAATAAAAATATAAACTTTGATCAAACAAGAAAAGAAGCAAATAAACAAGCGGGACTTTTGCTTATTCAAATGGGAAAAGATGAATCAAGGAATTAAATAATTTGTAAGAAAAAAATTGAGGCTAGGTTAAATCCAATAACTCTTTATGAATAACTATGCAAATTATTACCAAAAGCAACCAATATGTGATCATGAAATTTGCATACTAATGTCATTTCTCATTTAGTTTTATGTAAATTTTGAGGAAATGTCTTGATATACATATATATTGACAAATGCCATAATACTGTGCAAAGTTTAGCTCATTCCCCTAGCCTTTATCTATCCTTATACACTACTATCCCCATACACTAGCCCCCACCTTATCCTTAGAGACACATTATCCACACATTTATCTTTTTTCCCATACACTTGCACTAATATAGCCATTAGCCACATAATTTATTACATCCATCACCCAAGAGCAATATTCAAAATCTTCTTATTAGAGAGCATTAAAAACACAATCAATAGTGACACATCCAAGCTTGGTACACTAAAAGAGAGTAAATAATCTGCATACAACATTCTAGAGCTTGTTGACCTAGGAGAACTTGTCTCCCTGTCACAAAATAACAGTCTTTCCAATATATTTCTAAATATCACCAACCCTTAGATCAACAAAAGGAACAAATCAGACAAATATCTATCAAATGAACAAAGAAGTAAATTGTACAATTGTTCAAGGTCAAAATTAGAGGCACAAGATGAATCCATAATTACAAACCTAAATCAAATCATTAAACTCAACCCTAAACAAAACAAAAGATCAATATAAAATCAAAGATGTTATTTAATAGAGAGATCTTATTTCCTAAATAAATTCCAATTTGATTTTAGAATCTTCATTATTCACGCGTAATCCTAAATATCACCCTTCGACACTTTTGCTTTCCTAATTTAATTATTACACAATATCAAATTAATTAATATCAATTATATTCAATTAATCTAACTTAATTAATTACATTCATATTATTAACTTAGATTAACTCTAAAGAAAAGTTTGTTTTCACATAATGACACAACAGAAGCATAGAGGTCTTTGATGATCATAATAAAAAAGATATACACCATATCATGGCATGCATCCAACCTAATGAGTGGCTAATCTTGATTTTTTTTAATTAAAAACGTTAAGCATTCAAATAGTATGGAAAGTTAATTAGTCTTCTTAAATTTAATTTTAAATGATTTTTTATTTTTATTATTTATATTTTATTTCAACAATTTTATCAATAAATTAGGGATTATAAAGAAAAAATATATATTAAAAAATAATAATAAATAATGTTTAATAACTTTCTCTCTTGTTTGATATTTAAATAATATAATAACCAATAACAATTTTACAATTTATTTAAATAAAAAAATTAAAAATAAGTGATAGTATTTCTTCCCTATCAAATAACATACACTATGAAGTGGTGCCTGCACAGCATTCAGATTTGGCCTTGGAAGGTTTGAGATGTGGATGTCCATGATGAGCCTGTATTGAGCTTGCTGCTGAGCAAGTAAATGGCAATTTTGACATACATCATGTTGAGGCAGATTATACAACCCCCTAGAGTTATAAGAAAGCTGATCATAATTTCCATAGTTGTTTAACAATGGTGGAATTCCCTGTTGCATATGATTTGCCAAAGGCACCTCAGTAGCAGCAGCAGGTAACCCAGATGACCAAATTTGTTGCTGTTGGAGCTTTGAGTGACATAAAGCAAAAGCATTTATTGAAAGGTAGTTATGATAAGCCTGGATGTTGGGGCTGACATTGTTAGAACATTGAGCAGAGATGTCCTTTTTGCTGCTGTCCTCCTTATTGTCATCAGACAGGACAGCTTTTATGGCATGATAGGATTGCTTAAACAACCATTCTACTGTTTCACCATCCCATTTGTAACCAAGCTTTTTGGTTAAAGGGTACAGCTTCAATGCACACTCTCTAGGCAGTCTAACCCTTCTATCTCTCCCTTCTTCAGTCAAAATATCTTTATCTTTGCTTACAAATCTCTGTTCTGCATTGCCCAATTGTTGAAGGAAGATAGAATTTATGGGAAGGTCACAAAGCACAGGCTGTTTACAGACAGCAGAGTCCATGTCTGTGCAGGATAAAGCAGAGGAGCCAGTGTCATCCATGGCAGCCTTGACAGCAGAGTCCATGTCAGTGCAGGGTGAAGCAGAGGAGCCAGGACCTTCCATGGCAGCCTTGACAGCCTCTTCTGAGAGTGTGAATAGCCACTGAATGGTCTCTCCATGCCATTTTTTACCCAGCTTCTTAGTTAGTCGAAAGAGGTGGGATGCACAGGAGGCTGGGATTCGAATTCGGTGTTCCCTCTTCTCATCTGATTTGGGAATGCTCTCTCTCTTTCTCTTTGTCTTTATCTTTCTGTCTGAAGAGGTTTTTCCATTTCTACTTGCTAACCTTGAGCTGAATCCAATTTTGCTCTCATGGGCTTCTTTCTGTTCATGTTGGCTGTTGTTTGTGGTAAGGACACTGTTGGTAGGACTGGCTAATCCCCCCACAGTCCTAATTTCATTGCTTACAGGTTGTTTTGAATCCCCAACATTGTGAAGGCTCTGTTCCATTGGGATTTCAGTGTATTGCCATAAAGCAAATTCATTCGTCCCCGTGATTCCACTGGTCTCAGCTAGCCTGGTAGCCATGACATTTTGCTCCTTTGGGCTATGATTAAAATCCATATCTTGCCTACGAGTTTGAGCTGCTTTTCTTGAAGATGGGGGACTGCTTGAACTGTAGGACCCTAATGCTAAGGGTAAGGGGAATTGAGAGTTTATTACACTAACTTGGGCACTTCGAAAAAATTTATATGTTAACTTGTTTTGTAACTTCGAAGATCCACGCTAAGCTATGTCGGCAAGTTATCCATGCTAAATTAATAAGAGGCAAGCTATGGGAAACCATTCCAAATCAAGTTTAAAAAATAAATATAAGATTAAGATTATAAAAAATATATCTTAAATATATCTAAGAGTTATTTTATTCATTTAAGAATTATTATATTCATTTAAGAATTATTATATTCATTTAAGAGTTATTTTTTTTTAGAATTATTTGAGATATTTTAGTTTATTTACATTGTTTGGATATTCATTTAAGAGTTATTTTAGTGTAAAGACTCTCAAGGATGCGCCCTTTGTCTTCACCTCTAAATGTTTTCCCCTTTGTCACAATTTTAGAGATTTTTGGTTTTTTCTTTCATATTTATATCTCAGGTAATGACTCAATAGTTGATTGTGTTCTAATACTTGTGAGTGTCTTTGTACATTTAAAAATATTATTTTTTATATTATAATATTATTAGTTGTGACTTTAAGGTTCTTAGTGTATATCACTATTACCAACAATTGAATGAAATGAATTTATTAGATCCAAAAGCAAGAAATCATAATGAATTTATTAGATCCAAAAAGCAAGAAATCATGTGATGTCACATGGGCATACTAACAAAATACGACTTAACTTATAACGATTGGTCTAACTTTTTTCTTTGTATTTTGTATTACCTTGAAAAAAAGTATGTTAATGTGGCATCATATTTAATGATGTAGACATAACACCTTAAGTTTAAATAGTGAATGTACCAAGTAAATTGCTACAAAAATTTGAGTAATTCAAAATGGCCATAAATGAATTTGATAGGCATTAAGTTAGGGTGTACAACTATTGATTTATCTCACCTACTTTTTAATCACAACCTTTGTATAGGCCAACCATAGGGAATTATGATTATAAATGAATCTCAAGAAAATATATGTAAAGATGAAAAGTGTATATTATGTTTCACCTCATCTTATACAAGATTTAACACCTACTTGTTTAAATGTGGCTCTCAACAAATTTTAGTTGTCTTAGACACAATTTGGCCTTTAAATCATGTCACTCACTCAAAACCAAGCCTACACCACTTATACATAAACAATTTTGAGAGGTGTGAAATTAGGGTGTACAACTACTGAGTTCTCTAGCCTACTTCTTAGTCACAACTTTCATTTAGACCAATCATAGGGAATAGTGATTTGAAATTATTCTTAAGAATTATATGTAGAGATGGAAAGTGTATAATATATTTCATAGGTTGTCTTGTACTAGGTTTAATACCTAAATATTTAAACATGGCTCTCAACCACTTTAGTCATTTTGGACCCAATTTGACCTTTAGATCATGTCACTCACTCAAAACCAAATGCATACCACTTTTGCATTCTCTTGTATCTTATTTCAAATTGTATAGTTATCCTGGACACTAGTGCAATGCAACAATGTCTAGGTTGGACACTATCTTGTGTGGTAGTGTCTTGCACATGTAAACTTGCTTTTCCTACCTAAACACTTTCTGTCTCATGCAACCTAATCCTAACTTGACCTCCAACAACTAAAAATGAGCATATATTTTTTTAAATAATAGTATTTAATAGAAATAAGTAAAGTAAGTGACTAAGGAGGACTAAGGAATTAGTGGAGTTGTACACATAAAATATAGATCAAAATGAAGATTCCAAATGAAAAATTAAAACCTCAAATCTATATCAAATGTGACCTCAATTAGAGCAAGAAATAAAAAAATAAATGAATAAACCAAAATAAAATTACCTAATTTTAATTTATGTTGCACCATGAAGGTAGATTTGTTAAAAAATAGATGAAATGTGGTTGCTCAAACCAACAACATGACATTGCAAAGATTTAAGATTTATAGGCTCATCAAAGGGTAGATTTACAAGCTTAGTAGGATGAAGATCAACAATTGAGATCAAAAGACGGATGGGTGGCTTAGATCAAGTTGGTTGGGTAGTTGAGAGATGGAGGGAAGAGATAAAATGGATTATTTAATTTAAAATTCTTTTTAGGAGATAGTTATGAGATGAGTTGTGAAGAATAAAATAATTTTTTTAATTTTTTTATTCATTTTTTGGTGGTTATGAGGGGATTTAATTGATTAAATCACGTGGAAAGGGGACATGAATCAGGAAGTAAGACTTATGGAAAATGGATTTAATTAGGATATAGGATAGGATTAGGACATAGATATTTTTAGATGTCTACATATTTCCCCTCTTTGAGATAATATTGCAACTGAAAGAAGCAACATTATTTAAAGAAGAATGAAAATATAGATGTGGAATGGGATGTAGAAAAGATGGGGCTTATAAAAATAAGGATGTGATAATGCCCCTTGAGAAGATAGGTGGGTATGAAGGAAATAGGTAGGCTCTCAAAATGGATGGAAAGGAAGGATGAGAAGAGAGGATTAGATGCAAATGAGGAAAGGATAGTCATTTTAAATTGGTGTGATCAATCTAATGTTTGATATAGCACCTAACTTTATGCACCATGATATAAAGACCATAGTGATAATGCCTCAAATGCATAAAGGACCTAAGGTAACATGCAAGCATATGCCTATAACACCATGATATGAAAGACCATGATGTCATTGTGGTAGGTATGTTGCAAGGACTAATATATATGCAAGACATAATGCTAAAACACGAATAAGATAATAAAGTGAGCATGTATAAAATGATACAAAGACAAACACAATGTTGCCCCTAGTTAAGCTAAAAATCCATGATTGATTGATTGATGATGATGATGATAGAATTGTTGATGTGGGAATGATATATCCAAAAAAAAACACAGGGATTGGGAATGCTATATCTTGATGATAATGGTTGACTGGATTAATTTGATTAAGATTTTGTAGTGAGGATGGGAAAAAAACTGTTGGATGATTTTTGGATGATTGGCTAGGGTACTTGACAAGATGTGTGGATAATGATTACTTGTGGTGGATTAGTTTCTTTAGGATTGCATTGTATTGCTTGAGATGATTACACTAGATTACTATTGAATGATGGCATTGGGTTAATTTTTGATGGGATTATTGTCTCCATATGATAATTAATGACAAGGGAGCACCAATTCTAGAAATGTGGATGTGAGATAAGTTGATTTAGGATAAATGGTTTAATAAATTGAATAGATGGATTAAAGGATTTTCGATAGTGGATGGAAAGACTCATCTATGGGGTTAAGGGATTACCAAAGGAATACAATGTATGACATAATTGATAACAAGACAGATAGAGGATCTATTCAAGAAGGATGTGTTGTATCAAGTGTTTATCAAAGCATGGAGAAAAATCACACCTCAATCCTTATTAAGATCAAAAGTAATTATCAAGATTATTGTTAAATAGGGTTGATGATGGGGGATTATGGAAAAATACATGGAGATGAAGGATTAGGATGAACACGAATATAAGATGGGATACATATGACAATTTTGGTGTAGTCTCTTAAGAGTCCTAAGAGCAAAAAATTGCCAAACTATGATAGTATGATTCTTAGAATTCATGGAGTGTATGAATATTACGTCAAAACCTACATATTCACATAGGGTACCTTCACAATAACCTCTCTCATTTTATTTTTAATCTCCAAACCATTTGACCATGGTGACAATGGATGAAATGTTGCAAAAAGTGTCATTTGCATTCAACACAAACTTATCAAGAGTCATATTTTGTGTTTCATGTATTTTGTGGAAAAATGAACTACACCAAAACATTTGGGTTGGTGTTTGAATTATATGGAATGCCTCTATTCATTCCCCTTGAAACTTAATTTTTTTAGTCTACACTATTCCTGCAAAGTCTCTTAGGAGACCTCAGTGCAAAAAAATACCAAATTATGACAAATTGGTTCTCAGAATCTATGGCACCTATAAATGTTTATCTAAGCCTATAAATAAATGTAGGGTCCATCCATAATAACATATATCAATTATTTTTATCTCCAAACCATTTGATTGTGGCAATGATGGATGAAATGTTACAAAAGTGTCATTATGTTCAACACAAACTTGTTGGGAGCCATATTTTGTGTTCCATGTGTTATGGGGAAAAACAAAATGCACCAAAATAAAATCCAAACAACCACTAAGATAACATGTTGGCCCTTGGTGTTAAAATAATCATAAAGACATGACAAAATGTAGTTAGTCCATACACACTAGTCCCACTTGAATTTTCCATGTCCTCATAGGTAGATTGAGAATAATACACCATGTGAACCAAGTTCATAGTAAAAAATCCACATATTTAACACTATCAATAACCATCATGCATCTTGATGGCTATCGAAACATGATCACAAATGTGTGGAATGATCCAATGGCTATCACTTATTCATTATGTAAACATGCTCAAGAATAACCACTTGGTAGGGATAAAATACTCACTAGCAAATAAGAATTTACTACATCATCCTATCCACATAGTTTTTAGTATATATTTATTTCATGTCATGGGTATACCACCACTACCCATGTATTTTACCTATGGCCAGTAATAACCTATCACACTTTAGCACAAGACCACAAATTAACCTACCAACAAGCATGCCACCTCAATATGCGTACATATTTCTACCAAAGTGGATTCCTTTGTACAAACATATAGAAATAAAGATACTACCTAATAGAACTCATTAGATTAACATGAGCTAGGACATAAGGGGCCATACAACTCACATGATTCAAATAAAATATATTCACATAAAATTATTAAAAGAAAAAATAAGAATAGAATCTTAATGATATATTCTCATATTATTTATAAATGTTTAGATATAAATCTAAGATTATTTAGACAACATAAACATCAGTGCTATGATTTATTAGTTTTTTAGTTAGATGGAAACACCCACTATTGATCTAACCAAATTGAAATATGTGACACTTATTCATTTGACATGTAGGGGTGTGGTCCCTCATAATAGTCACTCATTGGTCCAAGGAAGGAATAACAATAAATCATATGGGTCATGGTATACCAAACAATATAGAATATTTTCCAAAGAAAGAATAAGATGAAATAACATTTATATAGTTCCTTAGGATCCACCTTAAGAAATAAAGTAACACAACAATGCAATGAGAAAGATGATGCTATAAACAACCTAAGATTCTAAGATCATTGTGAAGGAGATCAATGCTCTTGATAAGATGATCACACAAACTCTTCATCAAGATACACCAATAATCTATCATGTTCTCATCTAGTCAAAGTCATCTCAAAATAGAGACAAGTCAATCAATCAACCAAACTCAATCCATAGTATATATTAGGACAAACCAATTCATCTAAGCCATGCCATCCAATCAAGCCTCTACATGACCAAACCAAAGTGAGAAACCAAGATGTAGACTAGGATCTAAGTCACTGGACAAGATGAAAGACTAAAATAATTAAGAATTTATTTAATTACTCAAATCAAAAGATCTCCATTTTTCTTGGGTAATTATTCATTTATTCAACTAATCATTTATAAAAAATATTGACAACATTAGTAGAACAAATTTGTATTAACCAAAAAGATCATATAGGCACACAATGTTATATGTCGCTAAAAGTATAATATATGTACAAGAAAGCCATATAGGCTTGCAAAAAAGTCATAGAGGTATATAATGTCACATTTGGAATAGAAGAATATTTTTACAAAACTAGCATAAAGGCATACAACAAAGGACCCTAATGTAGTTGCTTCCCTATAGAGGGAAGGGAAGAGATCATGAGCCACATTTGACTGTCAAATGGATGGAGAGGCATACAATCATGATTTATTTCAAACCCACTAACTCGACCTCCTCTTATAAGTTTTCTGGAGCTTCACATAATACAATGAAAATTATACACATTAATATATAAAAATTTGAATTATAGAATAGCATATAACATAATAATCACTTACCTCAAGCTCATAATCTTTTTGCACTAATTTTTTTCCTCTCTTCATCCATAAGAGGGGAAAATTCATGAACTAGAGTTGTGAAGCCCTATGACAATTATCAAGATACAAATTAAACTACAAATGAATATCATTCAAATTTTCACTTATTGATAGATAAAAATATATAAAAATATAAAAATTACTAATCTAGCTCACACCTATGGTAAATGCATCGAAGACACTATTTTTGTGGCAACACCATGCTCCATTGTAGCGTGAATACTAGGCGTATCAAATAAAGTGATCAATTGAAAATGAAACAATGTTATTAAATTACCAAAATCTACTTGACATTATTTTACAAACATTTATTGATTAAAAATAGTAAAGCTTGCATTAGTGAAAGATGTATGGCCACTCCAGCTTGCAAGTCTTGATGTTGAAGGCCCAACATTACCCCGTTCAACATTCAAGTGAGTTTTAATATTACCATTCATATACGGTTGAAATATTTACATGTGCTATATTTAATATTTCATTACTAATTATATAGTTGTGGACTCAACATCATGTAATTGGGAGCTGGAGGGCCACTAGATGTAGGGTGAATACTTTGACCCTAAAATTTTATTACAATCAATTTAGTAATTTAGTAAATCTTACATTTCAAAATGAAATATAAGATTGGATTTGACCTTTTTCAAATTTACATGTCTATCAATTTTCCACATGTTTCATCTAGCAACCAATTTGTGAGGACAATCTACTCCAATATAGATGTGTCATATTGTTGGAAATGTTCATCCTGATCATCCTTAGATCCATAATCACAAAGAGACCCACAATATTGACATAAGTGAGTTGAACATTGAGACTTGGAAGACTCACCCTCATCATCTTGTTCTAGAGGTGTACTATGTTGTAAAAGGGTTTAAGTGAGTCAATTGATGGATTGTAAGGTCTTGACCTCAACACCCTCCTCCACAATGAAAGGGATTATGACATGCTCAATAGCTATCTTGGAAAGGGTTATTGATTCTTGGTTTTGGGAATGTTGTGCTTGCACTTTGTCCTATGCAAAGCCCTCACCTCTACCCTAGAACTCTCACATGTCAAAGTAGTTTGGGATTTGGGATCTTGTTGAGGAAAAAGTCACAATAGAGTTTCCTCAAAAATTATTACAGGACCCTATTGTTATTGTATGGAGGATGGCCAAAAACTATCCACTAACTTTCCCAAAAATTATTCCTTATCTCTTGGTGGTGGCACCAACAAATAGGGAACCTCCATCAAGTGTCATGTAGGGGTGCATTAGTTTGTGGGTCAATGAACAATGCACGAAAGCCAAATTTTGATATATTTTTTTGTTTTATTTTCTCATAGGATAATTTGTCAAAATAATTGTCTTTGTTCTGCCCTCTTTTTTGATCAAGAGTTAATTTGGCCACTCATAGAATCTATGTAAGAGATGATTGATTCTAGTGAACTAGTGAGGGTAGACTGACAGGAGTTCATTCTTGATGGATCTCTCAACCTTTCAATTAATGTCTCAAGTTCTCTTGTTGTTTTATATTTTCCCTAATAGGTTTTCTTGTGTCCTGGGAGGATTTTGAGACATTGTCAGAGGGTTTTTCTATGATTGTTCTTTGCCAAGGTTTTTATGAATCAATGAATAAGGGTTTTCATCAATTGGTGGGGAATTCTCAATTCCTATAAATTCAATAAAACTCACTCAAAAATAATTCTATCTAGCTATTTAATAAAAAAATTTACACTAAAAACTAAGAAAACTTACCTCCTTAACCTCAAGGATGTTATGGTGGCAATCTGATGGAAAATTGATAAAATTTTCACAATGCAAGCACACTCTTCCCAAGTAACAATCCATGTTTTGTAGGTGAGAGGTTAAATTCAAATGAGCTTGGCTTCTTACTATTTATTGTTTATGTATAACATAATGTGATCATGTTATAATGTGCTCGAGTTATGTCTTATATGGGGCCAAAAAGTGGTGTGGCCACCTTTTGGTTCCCCATCTTTCTACACTTACCCTATGATTATCCCCTTCATGCAAAATATTGAGCATTGACCTTGTTAAGAATAGTGAAATGCAATTGTCAACTAGAAATAGTGACGCTCCAACTATAGATGTTGTCATGAGACCTTAGGGTATCAATAATATCAAAATATTATGCTTCAAAATCTTAGAATAGTTATTATCATTCTAAAGGAGTTGTATTAGTTGTTATCATTCTAAAGGAGTTGTATTAGTTGTTATCATTCTAAAGGAATTGTATTAGCTAAATTATCACAAAATGTAATTCATCCCCATGGAGATTTTACTAACATAAGGATTTATTATATAGGTGTTGTAGTAGTTAGCAAACATATCATTTAGGGGTTCTATGTTCCTTTTTCCTAACCCAATTATCTCAATTACTTACATATCCTTATAGACATAGACCCTAGCTCCTTCCTTTTTACTTAAATATAGAATAGAAAAAAGTATTTATATATATACTTTTTGGAATTGATTAACATCTAAAATGCTAAAAGTAGCATCTTAAAAAAATTATCAAGTAAAACAAAATCAATATATCCCAAAATGTAAATGAATGGCTTATGTTGTCAAACAAGGCCTTAGATTTAATTGTTTCTAACCTCATACAATCACTTAAATTAATCAAAAATCATGTAAAAAAGGATTTTTATTAACCACTACAATAGTATAACCTCACATATTTGAATCTCATCAATATAAAAACTATATACAACTAGCTACATGAATTTTATCAATGATCAATGAACATGAACTAAATATATCTCACTAAGCTAGTTAATTCTTAGACTCACCTCCACATGAGCTGTTATGAAACTATAAGGAACTTAAGCCTATACACACAATATAAGCTACAATGAGAAATAATCACATTTTTTATTCATTCAAGACAGAGTTTGTGTATAAATTATTCTTTATTGAATTATGCCCATAAGTATTTGTGAAGGTGGTGGTGATAAAAAATGGCCTTCGCAAATACATCTAACAAATTTTTACTCTAGTTACCTTTACTTTTAATTGTTTCTAACCTCATACAATCACTTAAAGTAATCAATAATCATGTAAAAAAGGATTTTTATTAACCACTACAGTAGTATAACCTCACATATTTAAATCTCATCAATATAAACTATATACAACTAGGTACATGAATTTTATCAATGATCAATGAACATGAACTGAATATATCTCAATAAGTTAGTTGAGTCTTAGATTCACCTCCACATGAGGTGTTATGAAACTATAAGGAACTTCAGCCTATACACACAATATAAGAAATAATGAGAAATAATCACATTTTTTATTCATTCAAGAAAAAGTTTATGTAGAAATTATTCTTTATTGAATTATGCCCGTAAGTATTTGTGAAGGTGGTGGTGATAGGAAATGGCCTTTGTAAATACATCTAACAAAAAACCATTTTCAATTATACTTTGATAGTACCCCTGCCCTTTTCCCAAGCTCCAAATTGAATGCACACGAGCAGTGTGTTATTTTATATTTAAATAAAAGATTTAAAGCCTTTTCAACATAACAATTTCAAACTTACCTAATATTAAGGAATTTCTTGAAGCCTTGTTAATATTAGGCATTTTATCAAACAACTCACTGGCCTTGCCTATGCTACCAATTTTTATCTTCAAGTTTGCCTCATATTTGTGATTCCCTTTCAAGAGCAGTAATATAAGCCTTTCTATAATGTGAACAAGTAATATGGGATGCAACAAATCTTGTTTTAAGTGGTTGACGACACTTATTTTGTGATGAGGGCATCCCCACCAATACCAAAAAGTTCCCACCATGGCCAACAATAACACCACCCAAAACATTCCTATATCCATCTTCAGATGATATTTTGATAGACCTTCTCAATACAAGTAATATCAATACTTAGTATGATCCCACTATACAATTCAAGTTCCAAAATGATGCTTCTTCTACATGGAATCAGTAACCTCTTCCAAGCCACATCCATTGTTCTCTTATCAATGTGCCTCCCAAAATGGGTTAGAACCCTTACCATCACAACATCTAACATAACCCCTTTCCAATCATGTTTTGATGGATGCCCATAACCTTCTCATGCCTATCACTTCCAATAGAGCTATATAAGAGGGGTTCTATTCCTCCTATAGTGTCATAGGTAATGCTTCTCTTTCTCCAAGGTGCCTATACATTTTCCATAAATATATCTCCTCCCTTTTTCAATGTAGTTTTATTTTTATTTTATTTTTGTCATGTAGGTGTAATGCCCATAATTTACATTTGGGAAAATACATGGCTAACATTTTTAAAAAAAACTAAGTCAGATGTAATTCATTTAGGAGCTTTACCATGTTCCACATAGTGACTAAACTATAAGCATCAACATATCTTTTTTGTCAATCCTATGCCTCTCGAAGTCGTTGCCTAATCAAATTCACCTTGTTGCTCCATATCTTGTATCATCTTTGGACCAATCGCCACTCTATCCTCTATGCAATCCCAACTCAAAGGAGTCTTGTAAGGTCTACCGTAGGAAGGCCTGATGTGGTGGCATACCCAAGGAACTATGATGCCCATTATTGTAGACAAATTCAACCAAATATAAGTACTCATCTCATTGGGACTGATGATCCATCACGTACATGCGTAACATGTCCTCTAACACTTGATTCACCCTCTCTATCTACTCATTTGTCTCAAGATGGTAAGTCGAATTGAAGTTGAGCTGAGTGCCCAACGCCTACTACAATGGAGTCTAAAATGTTGACATGAAGAGTGAATCTCTATTTGATATGATCCTACGAGGGACCCTGTGTAGCCTAAAAATTCCATCAAGGAATACCCTCGTCATTGTTGGAACATTATATGTCATATGCACAAGTGAGAAATGGGCTACTTTGGCCAACTTATCAACAATCACCATGATGGCTCATGACAATGTGAAAAAAAGGGTAAACCAACAATAAAATCCATCGAAATGGTGTCCCATTTCCACTTAGGAATATCATACGGATAAAGAAGTCTTGTTGGATGTTGGTTCTCTTCCTTGACTCTCTAACATTTAAGGAATCAAGTCACAAAATCTGTAATATCGTGTCACATCCTTGCCCAATGATATAGTTGACAAAGATTGGCATGCATCTTCTTCACCCATGGATGTGTTGCATAAGGTGCTTTGTATACTTTCCCTTAAGGGCTCTCCGTGATTGTATCTCATGTTGTACCTCATTGTACCACTCATTCACTACTAAATGTTGTATTCTATCCCTCAAATTTGTGCCAAATGACATGGACGATAGCTCATGTTGCCTCTTGCTCAAAGCATTTGCCACCACATTCTCCTTCCCTTTGATGTAATGCACATCAAAGTTGTACTCACTTAGGAACTGCATACAATGCCTTTGACGAGTGTTTAGATTCAGTTGTGTGAAGATGTACTGAAGGCTATGATGATCTAAATGTAGCTTGAAGTGGTGTCCCAAAATAAAGTGTCTCCAACAAACTAGAGCATGAACTATTGCTCCCAACTCCAAGTCATGAGTAGGGTAGTTCAGCTCATGGGTCTTGAGTTTTCGCGACTCATATGCGATCACTCTACCCTCCTGCATAAGCATTGTGTTGGTGTAAATAGGTGTTTTACCTATCTAGGTCCTATTTACATTGTTAAGTCCACTTAGGTCCTAGGAAGGAATCTTTCTAGTTAAGCATTAATTGTCACTTATCTTATCTAGTTGGAACTTATTTAATGCTTGTGTCCCAAGTTGTTATGAGTTAGTTGTGTCATGTGATAGGATTAATACACTTGTCATGATCTTGTCTAATCATATTCCTCACCTTGCCTATATAAGCAAGGCTTCATATGTACATTGTCATATTCAGTGTGGCTGCTATTTTGACATTCTTGCATCCTTAATCATAGCATGATATTTCTACCATCTCTCTTGTGGAAGTTATTTTGTCTTGTAGGTGATCTTGTGGTGTTGAGGAGTTCACCATAAAGTCTTACATGGTATCAAAGCTTTAGTGTTGTATATTTTCTTCCCAAATCTGAGGGACCAATCTTGGTGTGAAATTTTTACTAGGTGTGAGTTAGGGTCTTGAGAACCTCACCATTGAGTCCAGGGCATCATAGAAAGTCAGGTTTGGCTTTCGTTTCATCAAATTTTATCATATATTAACCGATATACAAGGGTTTGAAGGAAGAGTTTTAGTTGCTAGATTTGGGAGGTAGCTAATTTTTTTGAAGTAGTTTGGGAAAAAACCAACCTCGCCATTGTGTCTAGGAGGCTCGAGAACCTAAGGATCAACTGTCAAATCGTCAATTTTTGGAACTTTTAATTAGAGTGTGAAGCAAAAAAATTAGTTCGTACAAATCTGTACTTGGTTGTATATCCCATGCAGTCTATAGATTTCATCAACTTGTCGGGGTGAATATTCACTCGACATATTCTCCTTCTACATCATCATTTGTCCTCTCCTACGTCAACACTAGTCGCAACGTGTAATGCCCAAATATTTCAACCATAAACTCACCTAAATTTCATAACACAAATTTCAAATTTTCAATCATAACACAAGACTCACTAACAATATGTATTCTTTCAAGCAAGAAACAAGGGAACCTAAGGGGCCAAACCTAATTCCTCGGGGGCTCATCTCTGATGGCCTTTCCTATGTATGCACAGTGCAGAGGAATTGTAGTTCGACACATTGAGTTTACTCAAACTTATATTTAATTGACCAAAACTAATACACCTCAATCATGTTCAAATCTCTCTAAAATTATTAATGATAATTCAGTCATAAAAAATATTCTACAACTACAAGTTTGTTGATCAGAACGAAAAAAGGGCAGCGTTAAAATGGTGATAACTCCCACAATACTAAACCAAAATTTAAACATCAATATGATCTAAAAAGGGGAAGGAATGGTGGACAAAACCCATAAATACCTTTTCATAAAACCAAATCAATCAAAAGCAGTTTGTTCTACAACTAAACTTGCTAGATTCCAATAACATGTTGATTTTAAACAAAACAGGTCCAAACTAAAATAGACATAACTTAATTATCCCTTGGAAAATTTTAAAACTTTAATATGTTTCGGAAAGGGGAAAGATCAAGAAATAAAACTCAGAATTTAGTTTAGCATGAATCTTAAATGTGTAAGAGTAGTTTTTTCTGCAACATGGCTCATTAGCTTACTCAAAACAACAGTTGACAACATGACAACATAGAATTCACTAATCACTCAAGAAAGTCACTCACCAAATAAAATTTGTTTCAAAACACCAACTAAACTAAGTCATACTTAGATATTGATTCAATCTTTCAATTGACAATGGAAAAATATGCTTATCTGAGGTTAATCATTCACAAATGAGTGTTAGTAAGCATGTATTGTAGTACATATTGTAGTCCATTAAAAAAAAAAGTGATATTTTTATACCATCCATGAATCCTAACTTGAACAATATCCATTACATATAAACATCAACTCACACATCAGTAGAATCTTTCTTCTTTAATAATATCCATTACATATAAACATCAACTCACACATCAGTAGAATCTTTCTTCTTTAATAATACTATCCAAAAATGAAATAAACAAAAATAATAATGAAGATGGCTAAAGCATATAATTGAGTCCTAGCCTAAATTTCTATTGGTTGATAATGAGAGTTTCTCTACAGCCTCACACAGGAGAAAGATACTCAAATGGGAAAATGAAAACAATAACCCATCTCTATAACTCTTCATCCTTTCTCTAACTAAAATGTTAGGAATCAAGAAATATTTTCAAACATAGTCAGGATAACTTAAAAAAAACAAAAGTTGCAGTTGCACAGTTAGGCATATAAGCAGCACACAAGTGACTTGATAGACATAGTGGAAGATGCAACAAGGGAATACAAAATACCATACTCTTAAGGTATACACCAGCCGTTGTTGTAGACTAGAATGCTCAATGAAACATGGTATAATAATATATATAAATAATATTGATCTGCCACAAGGATAAAATGATGTATAATTATTTCCCACCTTTACAATTGCATAGATTTGAGGGTTGAAAAGTAAGTTTAATATTTTTTTGATAAGTCTTTCAAAACTGTCCCAGTTAAATGCTTATGTTGATAAGTCTTCCACAATGAACAGTAAATATTTGTACAATGGATTAGAATGCCAATTTTCAATAGCCTAAATTTTGTATTCACCCTGAGCTGCAACCTGCTGTTTTGCAATGTAGTATCATCTGATCCTTTCTTTTTTCCCTCTTTCAATCATTGTTAAACTCTTTAATTCAATAAAGTGACAAATTTAACAATTCTTTATTTTCATCATTTCAAAGAAATGTTTAATTATATGGCATTTTAGATAAAGATTAAAATATTTATTTACTCACAGCTTGTTATATTGGAATGACCCAAAGTGTTTTTTTTTTCTTAATACGGAAATAGACATAATAAAAGCATCACTAAACCATTTTATTTTACAAACAAGAAATATTCATACCACAGATATATTTATAAATCTAATACTTTAAAATATTCTTACATCTACAAAAGAAATATCTCTACGCAAATGAAATATGGAAGGAAAACCTAGATGTACCTACTTGTATAATCCAATGCATCTTGAATTGTAACCTCAAAATCGAACCCAAAACACTTTACATGCATTCGCTCGCAGTAAAGATTTAGGAAGTTTTTTTAAAACAAAAAAAAACAAAAAATTTCTAAAATAAAAACAACAGATTTTATGCCAATTGGAATAAAATGAAGATCTTTAAATTTATGCCCTTGATCTTACATGCCTCTTTTGTAAGCCTTTTTTATTTACTGACCAAATACTCTTATCTTTTATAAAATACAAAATCAGTAATAATATTTTAAGCAACACTTTGTACTCATCAATTTGATCAATCAATGATACTATTTGATATTGAATACCATGCTAATTCTAGTCAATAACTAACATTTTATTTTTATTTTCTATTCAATCATTATCAATGTCAAATGCTAATCTTAATTTATTCAAAACTACTAATCAATATTTTATAACCCATTAAATATAGAATATATATAGACAATAAATAAGAAGGCGAGATTCTAACGTATATCATTTATGTACATAATTCAATTACACAAAAGTCAATATTATAACCGTAAAAATTGGGTGATGTGAAGTCGAGTGAATCCATACCTCTTATTTTGCATCCATCATTAGTCAAAACCTTATATAAATATGAAGCTTGATTTCCACCTTCTTGATTCCATCAAGACTATACATGGATCACACTCAACCACCAAAATTAGTACAACATAAATTTAATCATCCTCAACATAAGACAAAGTAGTTCTAAACTGCCTTAACCATTTAGCTCAGTCACAACTTGATCAATATTTTCATTTATTTATAATTTTCTTTTAACAAGATTACTTTGTCAAAAATACAAAGTGATCCTTAGATGTATTATGGGAAGTTGGCCAAGTGGCCTTACACAACGGTTGTGTCGATGTATTTGATTGATGGTACGGGTTTGTTTTGACTGGTAGGTTTTTTATTATTTTAATCTACGACCATACCATATGGCTGACCCGACATATTTATGGTCATTGTCAACTATCCACACAGTGTAATATCCCTATCAAATCATTGTTTTCATTATTTATTAATATGTCACTATTAGTTGTTGGAGGGTACACGCTTGGATCAACATTTATTTCCTTCAGGTACGATATTATTTATTAACTATAGGTTTATTTTAAAATTTTTATCGTTGACCATGTTTTGTTGGTCGCGGTCATGTGTTGTGACCAACGACAACCAAAAGGGGGCTTGCGCTGGGCGGCAAGCAAAGCCTCCACTAGCCCACACCACCAGTAGTGCACTGCCCCACCACCCACCTGGGTGGAGAATTTTATTTTTCTAAAACCTGTAGCTATGGTCCTATGGTGAACCAACTGCCAACCCTAAGGGGCAATTTTTTTGACCTTGTTAAGTCTTCAAATGGCCAAATAGGTTTTTTTTTTTTTTTTGCTATAACTTGCAATCCATGAGGCAAAAATTTTCAAATGAGATATCGTCGAAAAGTTGGCACTGTGAATTTTGTAGTGGTGAAGATTATTTTGTGATTTTTTGTTGTTTTGATGTATTTATTTCTAGTTGAAGTCAGATCTTGTTTTATGGCTCCCAAGCTCATAACTTTTTGCCACGATCTTCAATTTTTGTGATTCTTGCGGCATTGGAAAGGTATTGAGGAGCTCTGCATTGCCATCAATGCACTTTTTCTTGTATCTATCCCAAGTTGATCACTATTACAATTTTTTCCCAAAGGGTGTTCTAGAGATTACTTCGATGTTTTGAAAATTTGGAGATTGCAACTTTGATCTTTGCACTTCATTTCAATTCCAAATCATTTTTCAATGGACTATTGCTTCATAGATTCCAAAGTTGTGTCAGTTTGTGAGTGTTCCAGTGTTCAATGGACTATTGCTTTATCATGATTCTAACTTGAGTCCTTGAGTGACTCTAATATGGTTTCTACCATCAGAGTTATCTTTCCTTTGCTTGCCTAATTAAGGATTCTAGTGTTACTCCAAAATTGTGCTTCCAATGCTTCTTTGCAGTAGGTTATCTCGTTATAGGAGGGTTGTATGGTCTCTCTTATCATCCTTTGTGTGGATGGAGATTGATTGGATTTGCGATGGATATTTTCATTTAGGGGGGGCTAAATGGTCTCTTCTTCATCTCTCTTATGGGGGGGTCTTTTTCCTCGAATGGGGTTTTGTCCTCTCATTTTTTATGGAGAGAATTATTGTATTTACCTCTCTTTTGGGGAGGATTTTTGTACCACTAGGTTTTCTCCTTTTCTCTGTGTGTGAGAGATTGCATTGCATATGTACATGGGTACCTAACATGGCCTCATAGTCGAGACCCATCTTTGTGTCATTTGAATAAGTACTCCCTAAGTTGTAGTTAAGGGGGGGTGTTGGTGTAAATAGGTGTTTTACCTATCTAGGTCCTACTTACATTGTTAAGTCCACTTAGGTCCTAGGAAGAAATCTTTAGATAGTTAAGCATTAATTGTCACTTATCTTATCTAGTTGACATTTATTTAATGCTTGTGTTCTAGATTGTTATGAGTTAGTTGTCTCATGTGATAGGATCAAGACACTTGTCATGGTCTTGTCTAATCCTATTCCTCACCTTGCCTATATAAGCAAGGCTTCATATGTACATTGCCATATTCAATGTGGTTGTCATTTTGGCATTCTTGCATCCTCAATCATAGCATGATATTTCTGCCATCTCTCTTGTGGAAGTTATTTTGTCTTGTAGGTGATCTTGGGGTGTTCAGGAGTTCACCATATACTCCTACACACTACACCTAAACCATCCAATGAGGTGTCAATACATACAATGAAATATGTCGATGGATCTAATACTGCTAAAATAGGAGCACTAGTGAGATGCTCTTTGAGAGCTTGAAAGGCACTCACACTACTTTGTCCACTCGAACTTCTTCCCTTTTTTCTGAAGGAAGTAATAGGATGTGAAATCTTGGAGGAACCTTTGAAAAACTATAGATAATATACTGCTAAGCCCATGAATCTCTCGACCTCTTGTCATTGTGGTAGGCATTAACCACTCTATAATAGCTCTTACCTTTGATGGATCTATGGAGATACCATCACCAGATATAATGTGCCACAGATAATGAACCTCTGAACTAAAGAAGGCACACTTTGACAAGTTGACATACAACAGATGCTCTCTCAGACACTGTAACACCTATCGTAAATGCCCCTCATGCTCCTCCTCTATCTGTGAATATGTCAAGATTTCATCAAGGAACACTATATAACAAATCGCTCTAAAAAGGTACAAAATACCTTGTTCATGAGATTCATGAACATAGTAGGGGCATTTGTCAAACCAAATTGCACCACAATAAACCCATAATGACCATACCTAGTCCTAAAAGTAGTCTTATGTATATCTGCATCTGCAATCCGCAACTAATGATATCTAGACTTAAGGTCAATTTTAGAGAACACTATAGCACCCTGTAACTAGTCAAATAGATCATCGATCCTTGGAAGAGGGTAACAATTCTTGATTGTCACCTTATTTAGCTATCTATAGTCCATACAATGACGAAGGGATCCATCCTTCTTAAGGAAGATGGCAAGAGCGTCCCAAGGTGAGACACTCAGATGGACTCTAATAAATCCTCTAGCTACAACTTGAGCTCACTAAGCTCATATTTGTCATCCTGTAAGGTGCTCGTGATACCAAATTGACTCCTGATACCAAGTCGATGTGAAAATTGATCTCTCGCTGAGGTGGCATGCCTGGAAACTTTGAAGAGAACACATCTGTAAACTCCCTAAAAATGGCATGATCATCCAAAGATGTCTCTTTCTCTTCCTTAGCCCTATCATTGATGGTAATGGAAAATAACTGACATCCCTTTCACTTGCATCACTTAAGCTACATAGCGGATATCATGCGAAGAGATATGGGTCTTTGTACCCTTGTAATCTCCATTGTTGTACCATGGTCATCTACACACTCAATCGCCTTTCGACAACAATCCACCTTAGCTCGATGTGAGTCGAGCCAATACATACCCAAAACTACTCCATAGGAGCCTAGTGAAGTAACACAAAGATCAACTGTAGTAGTCAAGCCTCCAAGTCGTAATGGAAATCTCTAACTAAAAAATCTACAAACACCTTAGCTCTTGAAACTAACTTGTCTTCCCACCTATCATCTTGCCTAGATGCCACTAGCCTGCTATGCTCCACTATAGATGGGAAAATAAAAGAATCACAATTCCCTAGAATCAAACAAAACATAAACATGAATGTCGCCAATCATACCCGATGTCTTAATAACAGTGTCATGATGCTCAACTTGGTGGTTCTCAGCTGTTGGAAAAACTTTGTGGGACTATCCCACATCACCCATTATTTGCTCAAAACCTCCTACATGTTTCCCTCTAGTTGCAAGTCCCTGAGGGAAATCCCTAGCTAGATGCCCCACTGCTCCACACACGTAACAAGGGTCCCTAGTGTAACGTAAGCTGACTAAGTCCTGCTAGATTGTTGTCCCACTATGTCTGCCACAGAAGGATTGATGTGAACAAACTGGGGTATACTTACCTTGTGTCTTGGGACGTTGATCACATTGAAGACATTGTGGTTGCCATGCCCTAAAGTAACCACCATGTGAACTTCGATAAGGCTTAGGCCTTTGACTTTGTTGCTATTGTGGTGGCTTAGGTGGCCTTGTTGAAGGTTTAAATTCGTCCTTCAAAGGAAGGGGAGGTCAATGAAACCCATGTGTTTGTGGTTCTGTAATTGCTCTTGTACATCATGAGATTTCCCTCAAATCTCCTCAACAATAAGGGCCTTCTCCACAACAACCCAAGGTTCTTTGGATCGGCCATGCAAATGGGACTTGATATGTCTGCATCAATCCCCTGATAAAACTGTTGATGAGAAACTTCTCATCCTCGAGATAGTCCACATACTGCAATAGCTTTAAAAATTGGCTCTCATACTATGGTACCAATAGTCCCCTCTGCTGAAGGTCACAATACTTGTCAATACGACGTTGTTTGAAGTGCTCAAACAAGCAGGGAGCTCTAAATCACTCCAAAAGTGTCTCCCAAGTGAGGGTGTTAATAGATAGGTGATGCTTGCATTCCTCGTGATGCCACCACGTGGAAGCTATGCCTCGTAGCAAGTGTACCACAAAGCGTATTTTTAGGTTGCTTGCATATGCACACAACCCAAAGCATCTATCAAGGCTAAGAAGCCAAGACTCAACCATTCCTCCTATAGTGTTGCAAGTAATGCTTCTCTTCCTCCAAGGTGCCTATACATTTGCTATAAATCTATCTCCTCCCTTTTTCAATGTAGTTTTTTTTTTTTTTTTGGTAAACGCTTTTGACCGAAGTTATGAACTGGGTACAAGAAACAACCAAACCCGTGAGTGCAATGGCCCAGCAAAAGCACAAGGCCTGCGAGCACTTTGACCTAGTGAGGGTTTGAACCCTAGTGGTCGTCACCACAACCAAGCGACTTGACCACCGAACCATGCCCTTATCGGCTTTTTCAATGTAGATTTTTTTTTTTTTTTTTTGTCATGTAGGTCTCATGTGCGGACCTCCTTCCACAAGGTATGTGGCATAGTGATAAGGAGTTTGGCATCAACTTTCGAGATGAGTAATGATTTGAGGTATTAGGCAATTGGTCAATTATATTTGGATTTTGAATATAATCATCATTTTGAATATATTATAAATATATTGATATTCAACATTTTCGCTGTTCAATGCAATATGTTTGAATATTTCAAAGTTTCATATTTTTTAAAGTACTATATATACTTGCACCACTATTGCTCTCCCATCTCCAAATTTAAGTCTTTGATCCCTGTCTTGAGACCTTTCCTCACATCCCAGGACCTATGAAACTTTTAAAAAATAAAATAAACAAAAAAAACTTAAAATCAATAAAATATTTAAAAGATTGTTTCTGGAATCAACTCTGAAAACATACCGAATTGATTCCAAAAACAATGTGGAAAATTCATGTTGCTAAAATAATTAGCATGCCCATTGGATCCCCAAAACATTGTTTATCATGCAGAATCCAGTGGACGTCGTCATTGGTCCGCTTTCAAACCAAGTGCAATTTGTTGTGAGTTTGTGTTAAGAGCATAATTTTGAGAATCGGACTCATTCCAACCAGTGGGTACATTTTAGACTCTGATTCGTAATTCCTCCGAGTCTATGGTTGACAGAATAGTATTGAGACTCAGGCTCGGTTCTAATTCAGCGAGTACATTTTAAACTCTGATTCGGAATTCACAAAAGACCATGAAATTTAACATTAGTTAAATTCTACAAGTGCTGCAGAGACTGGCAAATTCTCAATGACAAAATTCATCCTGGATAGGTCCTCCAGTTGTCTAGAAGATGCCGACCTATATACCGTGAAGAAAAGAACACTGCAGAAGGGAAGAGGTATCCATCAGTAAAGCTTTCCAGGACTCTCTGGCTCTTGGAAACTAGTATTCCTGGTCATGAGTTTATGATTAGGACTCTGTGAGTCTTGGAAACTAGGGTTCCTAGTCATGTGTTTATGATTTCCAACATTTCTGGGAGATTGTTGTGTAACTGGGAGTGATCCCTGTGCGGTCTTCATTTCTCTGTCTTGACAAAATACATGTTCTGCATAAATAACCTGGTGAGGTGGCCTGTTAATATGAGCATCAGACCTACTGTATCTCAGGCGGCTCCCTGTAGGCAGTTCTCCTCCTCTGCCTCTATACACAATTGTAGGTCGACCAGGAACATGTTTCAAAGGAGAATAAGTCGATGCAGGAAGGCCCTGATAATATTGCAGAAGATTGGGGGAGCTTTGTACCCTCTGCATCTCAACTGGCGGGGATTCTGTCATGAGACTAGGGGGCGAAGAAGGATTACTCGTCACCTTATTTAAGCTCGCCTGGTCGACCTGGATCATGAGTTTCGAATGTGTGGAAACCCCAGTTTGGTCTTTTGGCGTGGATTTACATCTACAATTAAAATGATCTGTTTGACGTCTATTCAAGTCCACTTCTTGCAAAGCTTGAGCAAGATGATGAGGATGGTCTGCTTGAAATGACCCAGAATTTGTCCGAGCTGTTGACGGAGCCGAGCTGTCGACATCCATTTCGGTCGGCCTGTTTGGGTTGACAGAAAATGAGTAATCAGAAAATTTGTGCTTGGAGGGTATCACTATTCCGTTTACTGCATCAATATATCTCTGTTCTAGGGTTTGGTTCTCTGCATTATAATCAGCTGGAATCTGCTTCGAGGGGAACAAGAAGATCCGGAGTAAAGGGCAGCTTTCTTTGCAGCAGAAGCTCTCGTATCTGTCATATTCTTCCTTCATGTTCTGTAAATCTTCATCACAAGTGACTGAGACCAACACATCTAGATCCTCCATTGGCAGCTGGTATTTTATGAACACTTTCACACCGAACATATTCTCCAGCTTGTTCATAATATCTGCAAATGACCCGAAATTGGAAATTAGGTCCGACGAAGTATGTTGTAGGGGGCATCAGGCACAATTCACCGTTAGAAAATTCACTGTCAATAATTCATCACCAAAAAATTGACGTGACGACAAATTCAGTTCCCTACAATTTAGTTCTCAAATTTTCAATAATTGTTTTTGGGATGGCGCTGCAAATTTTCTTCAATAACATAGAAGTTTTCAAAGCCAAACAGTGTTATTAGAAGATATGCAATTTTTTTATAGTAATTATTTCTAAAAAGTTCATGAGACCACTAGAATGCTAAAATTTTGAGCTTAGTAAAATCTATAAGACCACCCTCTTGTCAAAGACTTAACTTTTCAGCAACATCGGCTGAGAAATTTAAAAGAGTGCCCTTCATGAGATGATATTAAACTCTTATTAGAGAGGAAGCTAAAAATTTATTTCACCAGCCTAGAGACTTTTATATCTATATGAAAAATTGCATGACCTTTTTTTCTTTTAAATTTTTATTTTTTATAAATATATAATTACTATCAGAATCTGCCATCGAATGTTTCAACAGGGCTACAACAAATAGTGTTCAGGTATAATGTTGTGACAAGAACGAAGTAAATTTTAAATTAAAAAAATCAGGTATCCAATGCTGTTAAAACTATTTTTGGATTTACTCAAAATAGTTTTAATCAAAGATTAATTTAACTGTGTATGGTCTAAAATTCGCATAGCAAGCAATTACTCTTTTCAAGCTGTCCTCTGAAATTTAAAAAATCCGGCAATTGATATTTTGATACCATGAACATTGTTTAGTCTGGATTCCATCAATAAACAGTATATCAAGAAAAACAAACTTACTTATATGAAGATCTGATTTTTCTAAATTTCTCCTCGCTGAAAGTCCCAATAAAACAGCCCTAAAAATAGCCAAAACTTATTAAATATCCTCATTCTGTATTGTTCTGCTGTTAAGTATGCTTCCACTCGAAGAATACAATGGAGAACAGACTACAAAAACCAAAGCCTTTTCATCTATATTTCAAAGATAATTTAAGATATTGATAGTTCAATTTTTTTTCCACATAAAGCCCATCAAACATGGGTTGGTTCCTTTTGCAAAATGGAACATTTTTGGCTTTTATTAAAATGGAAAATTTTCATGCAGTTAATTTCAAAACATTTCAAATCATTATCAGGAACTGTGAAAATTTCATATCTTTAATCTTTTATTTTTATTAAGATGAAAAAAAGTCAGTCAAATTCACAAATATTTCAAGTTATTATCATAGACTCTGAAAATTTCATGTCTTTAATCCTTGACTTCTATTAAAAGGGGGAAAAATTTCATACAATCAAATTCAGAGATACTAAATTTCATGTCTTTAATCCTTGACTTCTACTAAGATGAAAAAAATTCACCAATCAAATCTAAAAACATTTCAAATTATTATCAGACTGTAGAAATTTCATATCTTTAAACCTTGACTTCTACTAAGATGCCAAAAACAAATTTCAGACCTCAAAAAGCTCAGCAATGCCATTTAAGCTTCAAAATATATATAGATATAGAAATTTTAAAAACCAAACCTTGGAAGATGGCATTTTTGCTCACTGCAACCACTCTTGTTTCTCCTCCAATATAACGAAGGTTCCCATCACCAGGCCTTGGCAAAATCTGGCCACCATAGCTGCATAAAAACTTCAATTTATTGCCTCCCAAATCCTCTGACTTGGGTGAAGCTACACCATCACCAGCAGCCTCCATTAATCTAACCCACCTTCCCTCCTAATCTAAACCTCTCTTCATTTCACTTGCAACAACAAACAGAAATCAATCTAAAATACATATAAACTACACACCAATCCACAAGAAAATCACAGTGGTCATCAAGAAGAAAAACCAGCCCCTAAGGTAAATAAAACCATTCAAAAATATATACATACAGTTGATAGAAGACAATTGTAGAAGAGAAAGCGACCAACCATCTAAAACTCAGCCACGAAATCTGTTCCACTAACAGTAACTCTTATCCCCAAAAGCAGCCACAATAAATGTAGTTGGGCATTTTTAATATACAATCTATAAAACCTAACAAATTGTGGCCGAGTTACAGCCTTACATGTGGCTTCCCCACTGCACACTAAACGTTCTTTTCTCCAATTGATTTATCAGCAATTTTTCTGGATATGTGAGCTCTTCCACTGCAATTCTTCACCATGCACTTTGTCTGTCTCTGCGGACTGCCTGCCTGCCTGTTATTGGTGGACCTCTTAAGTCCACAAACCTCATAATTACATTACTAAAATAGCTGCTCAATAATTGTGAAAGGCCAACTAGAAATCCCAAATTAGACAAATCTGTGACATCATTTCTAACTGATTTTCAACTTTTTTATTGTTAAATGTTAACATTCCTCATTCCTTTGTGGGCCATAAGTAACAAACTTGTTTTGGGATTTATGCTCAAAATTGTGAACTTTGTCTAGATTTTGCCCCATGCTTCCATACTTATTAAGCTCTTCCTCCACAAATCAATTTTAAATTGATAATATTGTTTTTGTTTGGCCCCTTTAACTCTTTCTATTACTATTTGACTTGTTTTTTTAATGAAATTCGCTTGCCCTTCGCCTGTTAACTGCTTTTAGCAGGCCTCGTAAGAATATCCATCGTCATTATTGATCTCTCAACGGTCTAGCAGGATCTGCCTCTTATCATCTCTAGGGTTTTAGTTTTCTGTTTTGGGCTCCAGGGGTGAATTGAAAATTGAATGCATCAAAGTTTAATAACTAGTGCCATAATATGTGCTATAAGAGTTAAAGCAGTTTCTTTTTTGTTTTCCCAATTCATTGTGACCTCATTGATAAGTAAACAATGTCATCATAAATTTAGGGTAATTTGATGTTTTTTTCTACTAGTTGCAACTGATGAATTATAGTTTCATATTCTAGCAAATTACTATTAGAGTTATACTTATAATAGAGAAAATAACACAATAATAATCATTGCTTTGTTCTTGCATTTAGTTTCATCAAAGAATAGTTTCCATATTCCTTGATCTTCTTTAATCATTTTTTAACTCATTTTGTTAATTAGTTATTAATAAGTTGGTTTTGAACCAATTAAAAATTAGAACTTTATCCTCTTCAAATATAATTTAATTTTTTTAAAGTGAATATGTTAAATAGTTACTTTAAAAATTGTAAAAATTATTTTTCTTCAACATAATTGTGGGAAAGCAAGATAAACTATTTTTTTAACATTTTTTTAAGAATGTTTTTTTAATGTATGTAATTGTTATTTTTATCAAAGAAAATCTCACAAAAATCAATGAACTATTTTATAGAGATTTGATTCACACTAGATTCACACTATTAAAATAATAAAACAAAACTTAAATTAAAACACATCCATAAATTGACATATAAAATAATCTTCATGATTTGATTTTATATTAAGTTTAATAGGTAAGTTTTCTTCATGATTTGATTTTATATTAAGTTTAATAGGTAAGTTTGGGTGTGTGGGAAAGCAAGATAAACTATTTTTTTAACATTTTTTTAAGAATGATTCTTTTAATGTATGTAATTGTTATTTTTATCAAAGAAAATCTCACAAAAATCAATTAGCTATTTTAAAATAATAAAACAAAACTTAAAAGATTTGATTTTATATAATTAAAATAAAAAAATTTAATTAAATCTTAAACTATTTGATCTTGCCATTTTTTTATTTTCCAAATTTTATTAATTTCAAAACATACATAAATACAAATTAAAACTAAATTAAAATAACTAAAATTATTATAATGATTAATTAAAAAAAATTATAATCCTATTATTAATAATTCTTATAATCCTAAAAGCATTATAATTAGGATTAGGATTAGAATTAAGAATAAGGTAAAAATTGTGATTAGAACTATTCAAAAATTAAAATAAATTAAAAATAAAATATTACTAATAAAAATCACTAAAATATGATTAATAGATATAATGCTTCAAAATTTTATTCATTTAATATCTTTATTTCAAATCTTATTCCCAATATTAATTCATAGTTTTTTTTGTAATGTCACTCTACAATTATTTATTGTTAGGGTTAGGGTTACGACTATAGTTATGGGTAGTGTTACGATCATAGTTAGGGTTAGAGATAGGTCTGAGATTAGGATAATAGTTTAGAATTTATTGTTATGGTTATGGTTAGGGTTAGGGTTAGGATTAAGGTTAGAGTTAGGGTGTGAGTTAGGGTTAGATTTAGGTCATGTAAAGAAGTAATTAACAATACCAAAACACTATAATTAACAAAACTTACATTTATTTTTATTCACATTAGTAAAACTTACATTTATTTTTCCAAATCTAGAAAATAATAATTACAATACTATATAGGCAAGTACTAGCCACTAAGTGACACCTACTAATCTTGAGAATTAGTGAAGCATACCGGCTTTTACTACACAATAATTACTTAGATTTTTACCATAGAAGTAAATAAACATATGCTTAAAAATAGAATAGCAAAAATTTTCATTCATAAATCATTTATTGCACATGATCAAAACATAAATGAATAATATAACCTTTGAATTTGAACTACATTAATTTAAAACTGAGAAATAAAATAGATCTTTTCAATTACAATTCATACATAAGATATTTTTCAAGTATACAAGTTTGCATAATACAATAAATGTTACAAGGTCAATTCTTCCATATATGAAAAATGCTTATGTTTCCCAAGCCTCGGCATTGTCATTTGCAAGAGGGA
>VDFB02182955.1:0-17050 GCA_007258455.2 Sequoia sempervirens | reverse complement strand
CATACCAAGGTGAATCGGATCCAACTAAGTGGCAAATGATTTGGCTTTCAGGGGTGTCATAGGCAGGTGTAAATGCTTGTTCCCCCAAAAATTTGTAGCAAGCTTGAGTTTCTGGAGTTGTAACAATGAAGCGATTGTGGCCATAGCATCAACCGCCTTGTTATCAAGGCTTGGAATTTGAATGAACTTGATGTCTACAAAGTATTTCTTGAAATTGTCAACCATTTTCTTATATGGCAACAATTTCTCATCTTTGGTTTGATAGTCATCATTGATTTGGTTAATGACTAACTGTGAGTCACTGTAAACTTGTAATTCTGTGATTCTCCATTCTAATGCTATTTTGAGTCTAGTGATTAAAGCTTCATATTCGGATATGTTATTAGTACATGGAAACATTAGCCGATATGATCGAGGAATGGTATTTCCTTCAGGGGTGACAAAGAGTATGCCTGCTCCTGATCCATGTTGAGTAAATGAGCCATCAAAATATAATGACCAAGGTTGCTTTGACTCTGTCGTGAAGACATCAGCATCTAGAAATTCAATGTGCATGGGATGCTTTGCTTGTAGGGGTGCTTCAGCCAGTTGGTCAGCAATAGTTTATCCTTTGATTGCTTTGCAATCATTATAGTGAATATCAATTTGCTTAAGATCGCACTCCATTTTGCTAACCTTCCTCGGGTCATGGCCTTTGTCAATAGATATTTGGAGTGGACTAATCTTTGCACAAGATTGATTGTATGAGCTAACATGTAGTGTCAAAACTTCATGCAGGCAAAGACTACGCCTAGGCAATCCTTCTCGCATGAAAGTGTAGTTGAGTTCATGACTTGTTAATGTTTGGCTGATATAATAGATTGCATGTTCTTTTCTTGTAGAGTCTTCTTGTGCTAACAATGCCCCCAAAGATGTCTCTGTCATAGCAATGTACAAGATGAGTGGTTTGTCCAGATTTTGTGGTAGCAGAACTAGCGGGTTCATTAAATACTGCTTGATTTGTTGAAAGGCTATTTCACACTTATCATCCCATTTGAAAGGGACATTCTTATGTAGTAAATGTGTGAAAGGTAGACATTTATCCGCTAGTTGTGCAATGAATCTTCGTATAGATTGAAGTCATCCCTGTAGTGATCTCAACTGACTAATATTCCTTGGTGGAGGCATTTACATGATTGCTTGTACATTGGTGGGATCTACTTCAATTCCTTTTTCTGAAACTATATATCCCAAGAGTTTTCTAGATATGACTCCGAAAACACATTTCTTAGGGTTGAGGCGTACTTTGAACTTCTCCAACCTTGCAAATATTTTAGATAATATCTCGAGATGTCCTTCTCTTGTGTATGATTTTTCCAGTATGTCATCGACATAATCTTCCATGAATGTGTGCATCATGTCATGAAAAATTGTAGTCATAGCTCTTTGGTATGTAGCCCCAACATTCTTTAAACCAAAAAGGCATGACATTCCAAATGTTAGTACCCTCTAGGGAAAAAGCTGCTCGTCTCGTCTTCAAGTGCAATCTTGATTTGTTATAACTAAAACCATCCATTAGAATACATGGAATGGCCAGCCTTGATCAACTATAGTATCAATGCTTGGAAGAGGAAAATCATCCTGTGACATGCTTTTATTAAGGTCTCTAAAATTTGTACACACTCAAACACTTTTGTCAGGTTTGGATACAGGAACAATGTTGGAGATCCATTTTGCATAGTCAATTGATCTTATAAATCCCACATCAAGGAGTTTCTTAAGTTCTTTAACTAGTAGTGCCACATGAGGATGCATCTTTCTAAGCTTTTGTTTTACAAGATTTTCTCCTAGTTTAATGGACAAGTGGTGCATTATAAGATCAGGATCAAGACCTGGCATCTCTACATAAGACCAAGCAAAATTGACCTAATTTTCTCTAAGGAATTCCATGAACTTCTAAGATTTTATTTGTCATTGATGCACCCAACTATAGAATCCTCACAGAAGTTTCAAGATTAATTGCTTTGTAGGCTCAATCAAGATAGGTGATCGCTCATGATAATGCTTCGGGAGAGTGTCAAGTATCCCATCATCAGGTGCCTTAAAAAGGTTTTCACCATCTAATATGCTCTTTGTTTTATCTTTTGTTTGATCTAACACTACCAGATTCTAGTTTTCACCATTAGATCTTTCTTTTTGATTTTTACTTTTGCAGCTAGGAAACTTGGCACTCTCCTTACTAAGGATCTCATGTCAAAAATCACTAGTGGAACAATTATTTACATCATCTGCGAAAAGGAAGTTTATAGATTTGTTAGTTGGAAATATAGGTATATTGGGAGGTTCAGATAGATCCCAGTCAATGAGATCATGATGTATTAGCAGTAGTGGGTCATTAGGTTGTGTGAAATTGGCTATGGTTATGGTCATAAAGGAGGTGTCTATAGGATCCGAGGTATGAGGTAGATCAATGATGATACTGTCATCATGATAGTCTTGTTCGATTAAATCTAACTCTGTGATCACTAGAATAATAGTTGCGCTTTGTAAATTGACCGTGTGGTTGGGTCCCTGACCCTTCTCCTTTAATTAGATTAGGTGTATGCTTGTGTATCATATCAACCTGTTTGTCCCTCCAGAATTCATCATTATGGATGGTATCCCATTCGTATTCTCCAGAGTTTGTGTTAGAGTTATTATCGATGAAATTCTGAATTTTTGTCAAGCATGCTTCCCTTGGATCAAAACTTTCTTGCAATGTGAGTACAATATCATTCAATTGTTTGGATGTTGTTTCTTTTGAGCTAGTATCATAGCCTAGTCCTGTTTTATCTTTTGCAGCAAGTCCTGGAGGATCAATAGGATCAACTACTCCTTTTCTTTTTTCGATAGGACCATTACCCTCATAGCCCATCTTTTGCATGATTGAATATCCTTTACCATATTTATCAGTTGGTAACTTGATATTAAGAATTGTTTCATCTACATCTTCATCTCTATAGAGCCATTTTAGCATTTCGCTATCCTCAAAATCTTCCATCGGGAATTTCTCTTTGATAAATTTTCCATTGAACTTTGTGATCGGTTCTACCGCTGATTGTGTTGATGTTGACGCTACAGATATCTGATGGTGTATGATAGAAGGTTGTCCATGTGACCGAGGTGATGTAGGAAGATTAGCCAAAGAGAGAGAATATTCTCCTACTCCATTATCCTTGAACCGTAATTGCTTGTCAAAGGTTTTGGTTAGTTGATTGATTTGTGTATCAACCTTTGGAGAAGCGCTAATAGTTGCTTCTTGATTGTTAGGAACCAAAGTGTCTTGACTAGCTTTGATGGTAGCACAAGTTTGACTATGATAATTATCAGCTAATATCGTGATCTCATGTCCATCATAAGGAAATTTAAGACACTGATGATATGTAGATGGTACAACTTGCTTCTCATGGATCCAAGGACAACCCAACAAGATGTTGTATGAGATATCACAGTCTAATACTTGACAGAAAGTATATTTGATAATGGGTCCCACTCTGATTGGTAGCATGATTAAACCCTTGGATGCTCTTTCCTCATCATCATAGGCTTTAATGGTAATCTTTCTTCTGGGATCAATGGAATCCTTAGAAAATCCTAAAGCCTGAATTAATTTCATGGTACATATGTTTAAACCAACACCTCCATCTATTAGAACTCATCTGACACGAAACTTGTGGACCATGACTTCTAAGTATAATGATGAATTATGGGGATGTGTCATGGAAACATCATCTTTTTTAGAGAATGAAAGGCATGTGGGTGAGGAAAAATTTCCTACCATGGCTTGAAATTGATCCACATTCAGATCATCAGATACAGTTGTTTCAATGAGGGCTTTGTCTAGAATTTCTTTATGGGTCGGGGAGATCTTCAGAAGCTCTAAGATAGAGATCTGGGTAGAAGTTTTTCCCAGTTGATTGATTAAATCATATTGATGGGACGGCAGTGGCACCATGGATTTGAAGGAGCACCTTTTAGGACAACTTTAGCTTGTTCCCTTGTTACATTAACTTCTTGATACTATGTGTTCTCTTTGACTTTTATAACATTAACCCGCTAGTCATCAGTGTAGATATGATTGATTATATGCTCATCAACATGATTCACATTCTTTCTAGAAGACTCACCCTTTTGATAGTTGGGCAAAGGATTTTGAAATGCTTGGTGGTCTTTGTTTGATTGTTGGTTCCCTTCTATTGTGACAATGTCCTTGTCGATTGAATCTTGGATAGCGTTCTTCAAAGCTTGGAAACTATTTGTACAATGGCATTTACATCTATGATATTCACAATAGTATGCATCATTCCATGATGGTGGCTTCATACTAGGTTCGAAGTTACGTTGAGGCAGTAGGGTAATAACGTTCTTTGCCATTAAGTCTTTAAGAGCAGATTCCAGAGATTGCCCCAATGGAGTGAAAGTTCTTCTTTTGGAGAAGAATGAAGATCGTTGTGGATTCATGTTTGATGTATTTCCTAAGGTGTTGTTATTGTTGTTTCCACGATTCCCTTGATTGTTGATATTATTTTGATTTGGAACAAAAGTTGAATTTTGGTTATTCCTCAGAGGAGGAGGTGAGTTGTTTCCCTGATTTGTAACTGAGTTGACATTGTTGTAGTTGTTGTTGCGAGGAATACTAAGAAAAACTAGCTTAGCTGAGACATGATGTGCATCCACAACACCATCATTCACCACATTCTTGTTGCGAGTCCAAAATCTAGATTTTCCATTGTGGTGATTTGAGGAGCTAAGATTGTCTTTATCAAGTTTTATTATTCCTCTCTAGACTAATGCATTTTTAATCGTGATCACATTTTCAATCATTTTTTGAAAAGAGGGAGGACAATGAAGATTTAGATGATAACTCATCTCTTGATCCAAGCTATTTATGAATTTAGTAATCTTTTCCTTTTCAGGAACGTGATGTGGATATCTGGCAAACAATCTTCTCCATCTCTACAGAAAAGTGATGAACGATTCACTAGGTTTTTGCTTAGCCTTGCATAGATCAATCATTGTGATTTGGTGTTGTATGCTATAGGAATATTGAGAGATGAACTCATTGATCAATTCCTCAAATGTTTTGATAGGTGGTGTGATTTTTGATAACCATTCCATAGATTGGCTTCCAAGACTTCATGGGAACAAACGCATTAAGTATGTATCCTCATGAGCAAATTCTAAAGTCATGTTTTGAAAGTCTCTAATATGGTCAATGGGATCTGATTTTCCATTATAACAATCAAACTTTGGAATTTCACAATGTTTAGGAAATGGAATCATGTTGAGACGTCGATCAAAAGGATATGGACAAATATCATCAAGAGTGTATGTCTTTGTTGTGGCTCCCCCTTCTAGAACTTTAACTTTTCCTTCTAATGTTCTAATTGTTTTAGTCAAAGCACCAAAATCAGATAAAGGTGTTTCATCAGGATTACTCTTTATGTTCGCAATATCAAAATTGTGAGGCAATTTGGCTCCTTTGTTGGCCAAAAATAGGAAGTATTTTTGTTTATCGCGTGCTACAAGCTTTTCTACCACTCTGATAAATTTAGGATCTTGCTCGGCTTCTTTAAGGTGACGTTCTTCTTCTTGCTCATCCTCACTATCCTCAAAGGTTTTTCTCATATCTTTGTCGGAAGTAAACGAATCCTTTGCTTCTTCAGTCATGTTGTCTTCAAAAAGGGGATTTCGACTTACTTTATAAAGGGGATCACTACTTTCACCTTCTTCTTGGGTTGTTTGAATTTCTTCCTTCAATTTGTTGTTTTGTGATCATGTAAAAACAGGCATATAATTTCAAGATGTTCTCCTAAAATTAGGTCATACTTTGATGAGTGCAATCAATGATGGTGTTTTAATCTGATAAGATGAAAATCTTATGATATGATCAAAACTATGTTCCTAATTCTTAGTTGTGGCTTCTGATGATAAAGGATGTTAGAATCCTGTTGGGAGGAGTTGAACCGAGAATTTAGAAGTTTGTGATGGAAAGTGCACCTGTAAGATTTGATCTCTGTTTTTGAAGAATGATCAATATAACAAATAGCCTATTTCAACTCACTAAAGTATTTGACTAGGATGTGTCAAATATTCGATGGAAGGTTTTGGTATGTAGTTGAAATCAAGAGGCTGATTGTGATTATGTCGTTGAGGGAGAGCTCTTCTTTGAAAATAGGCTCGTGTATCTAGAGGGTCCCGGTGTATTCGTCAATAAATCCTCTGACAAAATCTTGGTATCTATGGAGAAATTTGCGATAATGAAGCAAGACGTGTTGACTCTTGTATAAAAACTTCCTTCATTGTAAACTTTTCTTGTAGCCTAAAGTTTTCTTGGGTTTCCTGATCCTATTGGTAATTGACTTCTTAACAAACTTGGTAGATTTCCACTCCCTAAGCATGAGGGAAAATATGCTACTGGACCAGGAATGTTATAAACTCAAATCTGTCAGAAACAAAGATTTGGGAAAATGACAGATGCACTTTTTTGTTGCCTATATGTGCTTCAGAAACAGGGATATGCGCCAGAGAAATGGTCAAATGCGCTTCAATATGTCCTAGATGCGCTACTCTGTATCCTATATGCACTTCAGAAAATGTTGACAGTGACCCAAAACTATTTGCAGAATACTCAGCCTATGCACTAAAACAGACTCCAAATGCGCTGAAATAGACCCTAAAAGTGTTGATTTAACCACTGAATGTGCTAAAACAGACCTTATATGTGCTAGAATATAGCCTAGATGCACTAAAACAGTTTTTCCAAGGTATTTTTCCAAATAATTGAGAACAGTTTTCAGCTAAAATATGTTCATTTCGAATGATCTTTTATCTGAATTAGTGTGATTGAAAACATAGCAAACACTTTGAGAACAATTATTTTTAAGTCCTATACTAAACATCAAATTAATATGATCAAAATATTTTTCAACAATTGTTTCACAGGTTTTACACATGGCGGATAGTTCCATGATTACTCTTAGTACTCAAGTAGGTCATCATAATAATCCAACAATAACCCACATCTTAGAAACATGTCAACTCACTGCAGTCGTGTCACCTTAGAAGAAGCGCCCATATTTTTATCTTTTCGGTAACAATTGTGAAAGTGGATACGAGGATCTAGACAAGCAGTCCTTGGTAGTTATATGAGTGGCATTATCTTGAGAATTTTAAGATTCCTTCCCTCCCTACCTTTGTGATTATTATGATGTTCAAAACCTTTGGTGGATACTACACTAGGTTAAAGTGAAATGGGGTTTACATTGATTGTGGCAATAATAAAGCTCCCACCGGGAGACCTCCCAATATACAGAACAAAGGTTTTGGGATGGATTATCTTGCACACCTCTTTGAAGGATTTCTCCTAATTTGCTTTAAATTTTATAATTGGGGTGGAATAGCCTTGAACCCACTTGAGTCGTTCCTCTTGGGTGAGTACTTTTTCCCACAAGAGCAAGCCCTCTATAGGATGTAATAAAGCAGTAAAATTGCATGAATGAAAAAGGAAAGTCTGGTATTCTAGTCACCCAATTAAGGGGAGAGCATAGACCTATTGCCAAAAACACAATAGACACTTCTTTTTAAAAGCCCAAATCACAATGATCTAAACTATGTGAAGATGTTCCTTCACAGAAAGCATGGGATTCATTTTAACCACAAAATCAGTGTGTGGTGACTATCCTAGATTGCTTTATTTTAAATCCATGTCTATCCTAGGGTTGCTTCCTTTTAAAACCAGTTGTGACTATCCTAGATTGTTTCTTTTTAAGCTAGAAAAAGGTTTTGTCTATGGAAGGCATCAGACTCAGAAACTGTTTAGTTACAACTTTGCATGCACGAAAGATCCCTTGTCGCCAAAAACAACTAAATCGCTAAAATAGATGAAGTAAATCGCCACATAAATTCCTAAATGCACTACAAAAATTCCTAAATGCCCTAAAAAGCGAATGCAACCTAAATTTCTTTTTGTTTTCGGAAATTTTTATTGACAAATAATTCCGAGAGCATATCGCCACTTCTATTAGTAGATGTGTGAAGCGATTTCATGCTTGGATCTGTTATACTTGATCCACTGGATGCGCTGAAGTACACTACCAAAGCTTAGCGAAAGAAGACGGATGTACTTTAAGGCTCTTAGATCGCCTCAAAATGCATTATGTCACACCAATAAGACATTATATCAAAGATAGAATATTTAAAACAATAGAGATTTGCAAACTCAGTATCATATCGTCGATGTTGTCCTATCATCCTCTATCTTCAGTATTTTCATTGATTCCAGCTGGCTCTCAGATTGTGTGCTAGGTTCAATGAAAATTCCTCCTAAAGAATGAGATTGGATATGAAATGCATGTAATGCTTAAGCTAAGACATGATTGTTGAAAAGTAAAAGACTATTGATGATGCTATGAATAATAAAACTAGAATGCTATAATACTATAATGCAATTAATCTCTAATTACTCTGATATGTGTTGTGTAACCCTTGCTTAGATTGGATGTGCTATTTATAGAGTTTTTTAAAAGCTTCTGATTGGTTGATATGATCAATGATTGTGAAAATTCCTGACAGATCGAATGGTTGAGAATGGACAAGACTGAAGAAAAACAAAATAAAGTAGAAATTAGGATTTGTTTTCTTTTTCTGTAAAAGAGGTAAGATAAGATGATGAAGATGATTTGTTAAAAATCATCTTTTTGTGGGACTATGGAAAGATTTTGAAGAAGATAAATACTGAATTATTGAATTCAATTATTTATTTATGGGTGACAAAGGTTTCTCTTAAAATAGAATATTTACCCTGGATTTGAAGAATAATGGAAGATTTCATAATTAAATAGAATATTTAATCATGATTCTGAAGAGATATGGAAGATATTCAATTAAATAAAGATATTTAATTAAACCCTTAAGAAATGGTATGTAGATGAAATTAATTAAATAAGATATTTAATTAACCAAAAGAAAGATGTGAAAAGAAATAATTAAATTTAATTAAATAAAAAAGATTTAATTAAATTCAAAGTGATAATTAATTATAATTAATTAAAATAAATAAAGTGCATTTATTTAATTAATCAAGTGGACATATGAATATGAAATAATTAAATAAAAAGTTGATTTGACAATCCTTGATAGAAGAATATTTTGAATGACCCACATATAATTAAATTAATTAAATTTAATCATATGTAGAAAATTCACAGAAATTAATTAAATAAATATTTAATTAATTAAATGCGAGGATGTCAGGATATGACCAATTTAATGCATCTGAGTTACCAAGAATAGGCGGAGTTACATGTGTCTCCCTTGGCGCAAGTTTTCAATGGAAAAGGAAAAAGATGAATGCAGGTTGCGCGATGTCACCACGTGTCTATCCAGTGGGTGTTTCTTTTAAACGATGGATGAAGCAAGCCAAGGACTATGACCTCCTGTCGCATGTCCTAACTGCTTCAGCAGGGTAACGACACTTGTCTGCATAACTTTGTCGGGACCACTTCCATCATTTGCAGAGGATGCACTTGAACTTGGAGTGACCAGATGCTTTGGCTGGAATCTTTCTGTTGCAATGGTCAGGAAGAATCTTTGATTCTGCATCATTGTTGAAGATTCTCAAATCTTTTCTATTACTGCTTGCCAAGGCGGTGGGAGTATTTTGGCTATATATACTCCTCTTTGTTTTCAGAGGAGGGGTTCTAGGATTTTGCAGAAAGAACATAGATTAAGAAAAGACACTAGGCCTTTGTTATTGTTTTTTTAATTATTGCAAAAAGACTCGCAGACTGTGCCAATCAATCAGCCTTTTTTCTCTTCTTATAATATTTGATTAACTTTAGACTTTGTTGTTATTGTTGGATGAATCATTCATAGAAATTCTATGAATTGAATACAAGTTTGTTGTCTTAGACCATGTCATATGACTCTTCTTGTCAATAGATATGTGTGCAAAGTTATTTTATGTCAATGAATGAATTATTTATACTTTAATCTTTGGTTTATGCTTTTCTGGGACATTGCAAATTGTTGATTAGGCCCTTAGATCTATGATTTATCATCCCTCTTATGTAAATCTTGGCTCATCACCTTAGATTAGACTTTCATTTTACATTTTTTTCCCTTTCCCTTTCCAAACCCCAACTACAGAAGATGCTGACTTCTTTAAAAATCCGGAGGTCACTCAATTTAGCGCAACAGGTCCCCCATAAACTGATTTTCCCACAAAGGGTTGTTACCGTGCCAACTTTTAGCATCAACAAGGTCTAATCACTCATAAACCTAGTGTTATGTATTATTTTTGTGGTTTCTTATATTTTTCTTCATTGGATATATTTGTTCAAGTATGATATTTTGATTTGCATGTTATTTGTGATTCTCTCCATATTCAATATCTATAATGATTGGGGTGTCTCAATGGGTTGCTTTGAATCAAACAAGTGAGTTTAGTATTGAAATTTGAGTTGTGATTAGACCACTGATTCACCCCCCCTCTCAGTTGTTAAGAAAATAAAAGAATTCAATAATCAGCTCAAGCCAAAAGAGGTTGATTGTAAAAAGTATGAATCAAAGATAGTTTCTTTGAGAAAGGAACTAGAAAAAACATCTTCCAAATCACACAAGTCACTTTAGTTTGAAAAGAGTATTGAGTGTTTATATGAGATGTTGAGAAAGCAAAAAAATCACAAGGACACTACTGGGTTAGGTTTTGAAGAAGGGGAGAGTTCTAAAATTAGAGAAACACCAAGGAAGAAAATAGATTTAAACTATTATTCTGCTGCCCCTAATGCTGAAGACAAGAAGACAAAATAAATTGCACATGCACAATTCAATGGGAACAATTTCATAAGATCTTTTCATTCAAGTCAGCATCAAAATTCCAGGTTTGAAAATTCTTTTCACGGTTATTGCTATTTATGTTATGAATTTGGTTATAAAACAAAAGAGTGTTGGATGCATGCAAGTAAAGTTGGATGGAATAAGAATTCTTATGAGTGATAAAATGGAAGAAGCAAGATTCTATGTTATAAATGTAGTCATCAAGGTCATACAACAAGGTTTTGTGGGATACAAGTTAGTAATGATGTTTCTGGATACTCAAGAAGGTATAATTATTTTGCTTCACATATGAGTAGAAAGATCATATGCTATAGATGTCATAGGTTTGGACATATTTCACAATTTTGTAGGAGTGATCTAATGAAACCAATTAATCACCATAAGAAGATAGGAATTAAGAAGGTTTGGAGAAGGAAACAAGTGAAAGAGAAGGATGAACCTAATCTTGTGCATGTTGCACAAGAGACATCTCTAACAGCTTAAAGTAAAGCATGAGGTTAGGGGGGATGTTTATAGGTTTATCATTTAAACACGATAGACATCAACCAAGAGGTTGAAAAGGTTGTGAATAAAAATGAATTCATGGAAATTTAGTTTGTTGCTACTCATGGTTTTATTATTTGTGATGTCATATTTATGATATTATTGCAAGTTTTGTGAAGACCTTATTCACTATCTATTAATGTTGCTTGTTCACATGGTATTCAAAGTGTTGTTTCAAGTCATTTTGGTGCTACTTCAGAACAAAGCTACAACTCGGGTTTTGGTAGGAAATGATTTGTTTGTTTTGATTTCATTACACTCTTGTCTTGGCGATGTTTCAAGGAGTAAATGAACAGTTTGTTGAGTCTTATTACATTTTGTAAAGATCTTTTCATAATAAGTACTCAGTGCAATCTCATCCTGCATGTAGATTGTGGTGTGTGAAGTACTTTATCTGATGATTAGTGTCTCAACATCATAAATTTCCATTGTTTTGCATCTTGGTCTGCCAATGGTCTTCAAGCTTGGTGTGACAATGCTTTCCATGGTTTGATGACAGTACTTTCCATGGTTGGTTTGTTTATGAAAGTAAATATTAAGTCACCTCATGCAAAAAGGTAATTAGTGGAATAGTAGAGGTTCAATCATGTCATTCAATGGAAGTTTATACATTATTCTTAACAGTGATCTTGTGATAATGGTCTATATTTCAAATAACTCATTTGATCAAAATATTTGTATCTAAGCAAGGGCAGGTTTGTTAATCACAATGAAAGTTGAATGCATAAGTTAGGGGACAACAAAGAGGAGCTAAACTCGAAAGGATAGCACAATTTTTAAAATGCCTATGATATTCATGTTATCTCTGTCAAAGTTTCAAGTGACAATAGTTTTGGTAAGGACTATAGAGCTAATATAATGAAAGGTATCAAGGGGGATTATCATAATGAAAGGGCACTCAATGTCAAGAGGCTATGTGAACACAATTTGACATCATATCAGTCATATGGGAAAGTGCTTCAAAGAAGAAGGCAATCATCATGTCACAAAGTTGTTAAGAGTAGAGATCAATCATTTGAGTGGCTAAGGTCAAGTACTAAGGAAGGTGGTTGAACATAGTTTGTTGTCAAAGCTTATTATTCCAAGGCTTTTCTTATCAGTATTGTTGTAGTCTTTGGGCAGTGTTAATTTGACACTTGGTACAATGGTATTTCATGCTCACTTCAATGTGTTTCATGCCTCTTTCAAGATCTTTCATGCTTGCTCCAAGTTGGGGGACAATGGTTTTATCTCATGCAAAAGATAGTCTATTGAGGAACACAAAGGTCTAGCACAAAGGCATAGGTATTGGTGAGGCATCTCCTAAAGAAAAAAGGTTTGAAGAATTAATCTATAGTGGCTAATAACATTTGTTTGGTTTCCAAGTAATGAGATTTAGTGGTAGTGGGTGCTTTCAAGGACAAGGTATCAAAGTGATGGTGCTATGCCAGTCTATGCTCGTTGTGTGTATAATAATGTCATGTCTTCTATGTTTTCTTTTTACAAAACACAATTAGTGTTGATGATCCCGCATGAGAATAATTATCTTTAAAGTGGTATGTAACAGTGGATTGCATAGTGGAATATATGTTGTTATTGGTTTGTCAATGATTTATGACAGTGATGTTTCCTTGAGACAGTGATATGAATCTTGAAAACGTTAATTTTCTTTTGCTTGAGCAGTGACTTGGTGTTGATGATTTTTAGTGGAATTTATGTTTCATATCTGTAGAGTGATATTGATCTAGGTCAATAGAGTATAGTGGTATGATGGGTCAGTACAGTGGTATTTATGCTTGTGTGTATCTATTTTGCTAGCAGTGACATTATTGGTATTGTTTTGGGAACAATAAACTCATGTGTAGCAGTAATGGAAGGCAAGAACCCAAAAGTATTTGAGAATTCAAAATAAGCTTGAATGACACCATCTATTGTTGCAGTGAATCAGAAAGAAGAGATACTTGTGGGTATCCTTGCAAAGTATCAAGTTGTGACTAATCCAACCAATACTGTGTTTGGCACCATGCAATGTTTAATAGGAAGAAGGTTTGATGATCCATAGCTACAGTAAGAACAAAAGTTTGTTTCATACAAAATTTTCAAAACCACAAATGGTGATGCCTAGGTTGAAATTAATGGGAAACAATATTCTTCTAGTCAGATTGGTGCATTTATCCTGGCAAAGATGAAGGAATTTGTAGAAATTTTGAGGCCTTTTTCTTGCTTGGTACTGTATCTATCAATCATTAGATAGGGTAATGGGATGTATGGTGGTTAATGAAAGGAAGGAACAATCCTTAACAATTAAGGATGCATAGTCACACCAAAAATAGTCAATAGAGGATAGTGCTTCATAGTCACATATAAGAAGGATAGCTTTGAAAAACAGTTTGTAAGGTTGAAAGAGAAAAGTGGTAGTCTAAGGAGACAAGAAGAGTATCATATGTTTGTGCTACAAAATGACAGATCTTAGTAATTTATCATGAGTTGTTTCAATGATAACATCATTGTGTCAGTTTGCTTCTATGTTTTGTATAGACTATGCCTCAATGAAATGTGTGTAAGACAGGTGACAGTGTGGCAACATTTGTTTTTGGTGACAGTGGTATTTTTCTTGGTAACAATTTGAGAAATGGTTTCCAATACCTATTCTTGAAATATTTTTCTTGACAACAATGGTGTAGTCTCTCACATTGACCAGTACCTTCACAATGCTCTAATCAGTTCTTTAGATAGTGTCTTTGACAGGGTTTTCTTTATTCATGGCTTATATCATAGAGCTAAACTTGGTTATAGTGGTGGTTTGCATTGTCAAAATCTTGTGGGGAGTATGAACTCATTTACTCATTTGTAATATTGTTCATTATTGCTCATTCAAACATCAGTAATTTCAATGTATGTTACTATTTTTTTCTCTATCATGGAAAACATATTGCATTCACAAGGGCAGTATGATGTTTTTCTTGCAAATCACAGTGGTCAATGAAGATAATATGTGAATTCTTGGTGTATGGTGACACTGATATGTCATAATATTGTTAGTGGTATACCTTGAAAGAATCTTGTTGCAGGTTGGTTGCTAATATTTGGTGCTAGTCTGATGGTTTCATTTATCTTTGGCCTACTATGCAAATGCTCTCATGGTGACCGTTTGCTCTTTTTATTTTCATGGGTCCCTTTGTCATTGTTGTCAAAGGGAGAACATTATTCAATCAGTCCACTTCATAGTGGTAGCAATAAGGTGTGAAATTTGGTTAAGTTGACATCAATGCCAAAGGGGGGGTTTGTTGCATTGGCATTGATGGTTTTTCATTGATGTCAAAGTTCATGATGATTCTCATGGCATGCTTTGCAAAGGTGTTGATTTGATGTGTGATGTGAAAGATCATTTCATATTCCATCTCATACATAAGGTCTATCATGCATAGTTGCTTCAAGTCAAAGTATTATGTACTGGTGTTGTTGCATGATGATTGGTGCATCCAAAGTTTTGTTCCAAGACAAGGTATGATAGAGTTGCTTGCTTCATGACAAGGTACTGTGTTGATATTTGTATTGTTGGATTCTTGTTTACAAAGGTGTTGATGCAAGTTGAGTTGATGCTAGTCATCTCATGGTACATAGTAGAGAAAACGTGATAAGTATTTTCCAAAAGGTGTTTTTCTATTCAGTTCTTGATGTCCACCATGGATCTGAGAGTATTGCTTCAGACATTGCTTCATAATATGACAAAGATGCTTCTTGTTCTTTAACGTATTCAGTGGATAGGATTTTTTCATAACTACATATTTGATGAAGTTAGATATGGACAAAGAGATCTAAAGCTCGTCATTGTCAATTAAACATTAGAAAGTTGCAAGAGATTTATAGTGGACAAATGAAGGTTGTGGCAGTCTCAGGTTAAGAGTTTTGTGTGTAGCTGTTGTCAAACAGATTGCACCCGAAATGCTTGAATGATTAAATTCAACAATATGTTGAAACATTGGATTATTTCAGGTTGTGCGTACCCTATTTGAAAGTAAACCTCTGGGTTCTAGGTTGGCTTCCTATTAAATTTTTAGGTTAATTACTGGGTAACTTGTAAGGGAAAAGGGTAAGAAGGCTTTGAAAATAAATGTTGAAAACTGTAAATTATGGGTGATGCACCTAATCAATAAAAACATGCAATTATGATTCACAATAACTTTCAGAAAATCTATCAACACAAATCAATTTAATAGTTTCATCACAAAAATGATTCTGAGGAAGGCTTGAATAAACTTCTTCTTCGAAGGAAAACTGGGTTTTCACAGCATGAAAATAAAGGATTATTCCAACACACAACCTAAGACCTGTGATTTTTTACTATTCTTAAATGCATGTAAATATAAATGAGACAATTATTTTAAAGGTTCTGATATTGAAACACAGTAAAATCTCATCAAATCATTCATAAAAACAACATAATGACAAGGTAGACATTTGTTTCCACTGAATTTAAAGGAATCTTTTCAAAAAATGACATGAATTGAACCTGTAAAACCTGCCATTGTATATTAATCTAAAACTGAAAGCTGAGTTACAAAATATTTCTCTTTGCAGAATGCAAAGTCTGAAAAATAAGAACTAGAGGAAAAAGACTAAATTTTTCCAATATATACAAAAGGTGTGCACAAAGCAGCCAAAAGGTGAACTGAATGAGAACTGAAGTGAAAACAATATCTCTAATGTGAAATCTGAGCAGAAGAGAAAATCCTAATAAAAATAGCCCAAACTCATGCAAAAATGAGTGAACTCAAGTCCCAACTCGCAGTCAACTCGTAACTGACCCATGGAGTACCCAAACCAAACTAAAAATCCCACAAAAAGTGGGCCCAAGCATGCAAAAGCTTCCTCGTTTATATCAATCTGCCCATGATGACTTGAACTCTAACTCCATATTGTGCATGACAAACAAGATCTGTGAAATGATGATCTTTACATAACTTTAACTCATATTTCCTTGCATGGATTTAAAAGGAAATATTTTAATTAAATATTAAAGATAATCATCGAATGATTATTTTAATATTTAAATGTCTGATAACTTCACCCTTTATTACATATTCAAATATTAAATTAATAATATTATTATCTTTAATATTTAATTGATATTTGTTACTCCTTAAATCCACACATAAGCACAATACTTCAAAATTAAAAGATAATTTTGAAGTCAACATTAAAAGCTCACGGGTCTCTCAGCATCATTAGGTTCTTTGACTTAAGGGTCAATACCACGACAGTAATATGATGAAATGATTATTATTTTAAAACTTAGTCAAAATTCACTCCACTCGAATTAGGGATTTCGACATAAGCACTGAAACCCTAAAATTATTATCATTTCACACTTGAATTTTTTGGAGAAACTTCATGAAGAAGCTGGCCGCCGACCTGGGTAGGGTTTCAAGCTTTGGAGACCAAATTTTGGCTGCCTCTATGCCAATTTTCTTCTTTAGACTGATGGCAGATCTCATCCTCTTCAATTTGGGTCATTTGACTTCATTTTGAAGCATTTTCTTGGCTTATACAGCCGCGGTTATGGCCATGTTTTGATACATTTTACTGTATTTTTTGTGTCTTTGTGCTTTTATTCTTTGTTATGGCTGCCATATGTGAATCGACTTGGGCATTTTGGTTTGAAATTTGA
>VDFB02182954.1:0-29004 GCA_007258455.2 Sequoia sempervirens | reverse complement strand
ATGTTTGGGTTTTCATGTTCCTGGCCGACATGATGGTGGTAACATGTTGTGGATCCTTGAAAAGTAAATTTTGAATATTTGGTGCACTCATGAGTATTGTTTTGGGTTGCATCATTGTATTGGTCAACGGTGTTTAGATCCACATTGAAAATTTATTTGTAAATTTGGGCCGACATTGAAAATATGTTTTATATCTCTAGCCGACTAAGTTGTTGATGTAATCTCATGTTGTAGATACATAAGAGCGATTGTTTCATTTGTGTAAAGCATGCTCCATGTGCTCCTATGTGTGTATGTGTGAATATCATTTGATTGCAGAGCAGAGTGTGAAGAAGATTGAGCGAAGTGTGAAGAAGTTTGAGCCAAGAGTGAAGAAGGTTTTTGTGCTTAACTAGAACTCGTGAATCAGCTTGTAGAAGCTTTATTTCTAGTTCACAATTTGGATGGTTTTAATCCAAACTTTCTTTGACAATGAGTCCTCTTTGTATTTGAGCAGTTGAGCTATACATAGTGTTCCCAATGCATGTGCATTCCCATTATTTCTCATTATACTTCCTTTAACAGTGGTATAATATTGTGGACTAACATCCACTGCGGGTTTTTCCCCTAATAGGGTTTCCATCTAAAAATTCTAGTGTTATGGGGTTTTGATTATTTTCTTTATGTTGATGCATGTTTCTTTTGTTGAATGGTTAAGTAAGTTAAATGACAAAATAATAAAATTGAATTTTTTCACTGATTCACCCCCCCTCTTAGTGTTGCTTGTTTCCAACAAATACTAAATTGAATAGAAGTAGGAAAAAAATCACATAAATTTTTAACTCCAAAGGTATAAGACTTCAAACTGAGAAAGAGATATGTGAGGAAGTTGTTAACCATTTTTTACTAAACAAAGCCCTCATGCAACCATCACCAGAAAGAGAAGAAATTTTAAGATGTATCCCAAGTCTATTAACCAAAAGTAAAAATTCAAGTCCATACAAGGAAGTATCAATAAGTGAAGTAAGGAAGGATACATTTCAAATGGAAAAGCCTTGGCCCAAAAGGATTCTTGACTGGATTTATCCAAGATTTTTGGCACATAGCGGGCAAAGATCTTACCTTGGTAGTAGAGGAATCCAAAAAGAAATCCATGATTTTAGGAAGTATAAATAACACCATCACATTGGTACCAAAGAAAGCTAAGGTTGAATCTTTAGAAAAATTTAGCCCATCTCATTATGTAATATACCATCTATAAGATAGTAAGAAATGTAATGGTGAGCATGTCAAAAGAGGTATTGGAAAGCATTATCTTAGAAGAAAAAAGTGGTTTTGTTCTAGGTAAATCCATATTGGAAGGGATAATTGTGACTCATGAACCCATTCATACTATAAGAAGAGTTAAAAAAAGTAAAATTTTGATTAATCTAGATATCCAAAAGGTGTATGATCAGGTAGATAAGTGATTTCTTCTAAAAGTATTGGAATGTTTTTTTTGTAGGAAAGGATGGATCGATTGGGTCAAATGTTGCATCAAATGGGTCAAATGTTGCATCAAATCTCCAAGGTTCTCAATATTGGTAAATGAAACACCTTATAGTTTCTTCCAAACCACAACTAGAATCAAGCAATGAAACTCTCTTTCTCCTTCCTTATTTATCATAATGGAAAAATATTTAGGAAGATACATACAAGAGATAAGGGTCAAAGTTAAGTGGGGGGATAAAAATAGCACCAAATACTAGAGCAATAACTCATAAGAAATTTGTGGATGACACAATGTTATTTGATTCTTCTACAAGGAGGGAGACAGATAATAAATGGAGTTATTGAAAGTTACTACATGGCATCCAAAAAACATGTCAACTAGAAAAATCAAAGATTTTCTTTTTCAACACCAACTTACAAAAGTAGAAAGATATAGCCAAGATACTTGGGCTAAAATACTCTAGCCTAATTAGAAAATTCCTAGAAATACCTCTCTTTGCAGGAGAAAATATGCAAATCTCTGGGAAAATATGCTGGAAAAGTGCAACATGAAGGAAGAATCTTAGAAGGGTAGATGGTTGATAGTAGAAGGTTGAATAATAATGCTCAAGGTAGTAATTTCTGTGATACCAAACTATACATTTTCATGCCTCCAAATGCCGAAAAAAGTAGAGGAAGAGATTTTTTTGAAAAGGAGGTAAAAACTTTTATTGAAACCTTTAAGAAAGATTATAAGAAAATCTCGTACAAATACCTAGAGAAAAAGCAAAAGAACAATAGAAGAGCAAGAGCACTGGTCAACCAACTCCACAACCATCCATATCCTCGGTCAAGATCCTCCTCAGATCCAAACAATAATCTTGGGGAAGATGTCTCCATTCCTCAACCCTCCAAACATCAACATGATCTGAAGCCCACTTCACCAAACAATCAGCAGCCCTATTCCACTCACGTGGAATGTGGACAAAGGACACCATATCCATCCTAGAACTAATTTGCAAAATCTGTTGAACAACTAGAGCCAGCTGCCAATTAACATCCTTCACCTTACGTTCAATCAACAAATTCACAATAACCTGAGAGTCAGATTCACAAATAACCTTACGCCAACCTAGAGCATAAGCACGCTCTAGAGCATAGACAATCGCCAATCCCTCCATAAAATTATTAGCCTGCCAACCTTTATAAATAGAAAAGAAGAACACAACTTCACCTAAACAGTCTCTACCCACGCCGCCAATCCCAGCAGGTCCAGGATTACCACGGGAAGAGCCATCTGTGTTAATCTTCAAGATATCCTCAGGAGGAGGCATCCATCTACCCATCCTTTGAACTTTCTTTTTCGCACTTCTACCCCTTCTGACACAAGCAGAGGTAGGAGACAAACCTTGAAAACCCATTCTGTCAATAATTTCAGCATCCCCTCTATCAAGTGGGAACATCACCTCACATTTAGCTTCCACAGTCTCCTGGATCATTCCCAAAATTCTATGCCAAACTTGTTGGATACCTAACCTTTCCCCTCGAAAAATCCTATGATTTCGCTCTAGCCAAATCTGCCAGAGAATAAAGGTAGGTCCAATGCACCAAACAATCTGAAGAAAAGGAGTCAAAGTAGGGGGCTTACCCAGACTTCTCCAGAATTCCACCAAGGATGAAGCATGAACACAAGGGTGTTTCCAAACACCCCACCAAAGGTGCCAGAGCTGCAAGGAGAAAGAACATCTGAAGAACAAATGTGAAGAGTCCTCCTCAGCAGCACCACACAAAACACATAAGGAAGGTCCATGAAATCCACGCTTCTGAATATTGTCCCAAGTCAAACACCTATTCCAGGCCAAAGTCCACACAAAGCAATTACATTTTGGCCAAGAGAACTTATTCCACACATACTTCCACCAATGGACCTCTTCTCCATTCAATCTGCGAGCCATCAATTCTTGATATCCACTAGCCACAGAAAAAATGCCTTTAGGATTTGGGCGCCAAGCAAGAACATCCTTGTCCTTGAGGGAACTACAGTGTCTAACTGATAAAATAGTATGAAGCTCAGCACAATCTTCCTCCAAACCTACCATCGGCCACTCACGCAGGGACTTCCAGCTAGCAACCTCCAGCTGACCACAAGGGTGAAAAGATTTAAAATCACTCACCCTTGACCAACCAGCCTCCAAGAAGCGCTGACAGAGAGCCAATAAATTAGGAAACTGAGAGATAATGGGAGGAAAACCATCCCAAGAGTCAGACCAAAAGAGAGCATATGTTCCCTTCTTACATATCCAAAATAATCCCTCCTTAATCAAAGTAGCCCCTTTCTTGAGAGTCCCCCAAATCACTGATCCACTTCCCACCAGAGGATAACGGGGAACCTCATCCTTTGGGATCCCAGGAAGATACTTAAGAAGTAGAATTTTAGCCCATAGCTGATCTTGCTCCACACACCATCTCCAATAAAGTTTTGCAGCCAATGCCATCCCAGATAAAGACGAATGCCTCAAACCCAGACCACCCAACTGTTTAGGGGAGCACACAATATCCCATCTGACCAGGCTCCATTTAGAAGAAGACAAGTTTCCAGCCCATAAAAACTGCCTTGCCAAGGAATCCAATTCCTTAACAAAGCCCATCGGAGCCACCTGAAGCATACATCTATACAAGGGAAGAGCCTGAACCACAATTTAAGCAACTGAACACGCCCAGCAAAGGAAAGCCATCTATGAGTCCAATGATTAACCTTCACTCAAAATTTGTCTAGAATATACTGCCAAGAATCTCTAGGGAGCTTACCAGAAGAGATTGGAATACCCAGATAATTCAAAGGAAGAGAGCCTATCTGAAACCTCATAATAAGAGCAATTCTCTATTGAATAGGTCCAGGTGTATTAAAAAAGAAGATGGAGGACTTATCTTCATTAATTAATTGACCAGAAGCAGTGAGATAAACATCCAAAGCCTTATGCATATTAGTAGCCTCCCTGATAGTAGCCATACCCATCAGGGCAGTATCATCCACAAATTGTAGGTGTGACTGAGGAGGCAACTCATTGCCCCACCTCCACCCCTGGATAACCCCCGACTCAATATTACTTTTCAACAATCTCCCCAACCCTTCAACAAAAAGAAGAAAGAGATAAGGGGAAAGAGGGTCTCCTTGCCGAAGACCACGAGAAGCTCCAAAAAGCTCAGTGTGCTCCCCATTGATTAAAACAGAGAAGGAGGTAGAAGTTACACAACTCATAACCCACTGAATCCAGTCCTCAGCAAATCCAAAGGCCCCAAGAATATTTGAAGAAAGGACCACCGAACTCTATCATAAGCCTTAGCCATATCAAGCTTGATAAACATTGCCTTAGCTTTTGACGTAGCCATAGAGTGGATAGTCTCTGTAGCAATAACAACTCCATCCAAAATTTTCGGTCAGCCACAAAGCCACCTTGCTCCTCAGAGATAAGACATTTAAGCCATTTCTTCAACCTTTCAGCAATCACCTTAGAGATAATCTTGTAAATCACATTACAAAGGGCAATGGGACGAAATTGGCTTAACCGATCTGCCCCATCACGTTTTGGGATGAGGGCAAGAAAAGTGGAGTTCAGTGCCTGAAGCATTTCTTTATTCCTCTGAGATTCCTGGACCACCTCTAATAAATCAACCTTAATAATATCCCAAAATTCTTGAAAGAATTCAATTGGAAACCCGTCAGGACCCGGAGCTTTCCCTTTCTTCATATGGAAAACAATCTCCTCCAACTCCTCCAGAGAAACATAACGCATAAGATTATCATTCATTTCTCTAGTAACAAGTTGGGGGATGCAAGAAAGAACCTGAGCTTCCTCAACAGAACCCTCTTGAGTGTCCTCCCTAAAAAGAGAAGTAAAATACTGCATTGCCTCTCTAGATATCTCCTATAAGGAGGAAATCTGTTCTCCCCTATCATTCACAAGCATAGGAATAGAATTACCATGCCTCCTTGCCTTCACCGAATTGAAGAAGAAGGCTGTGTTTTTATCCCCCTCTTGAAGCCACTCCACATGAGCTTTCTGTTTCCAGTAAATTTCTTCACGCATTTCACATTCTTCCAGGATTTTTAAGGCCATAGCCTCTTCCTGAAGCAAGGCTTCTGACAAACCATTCTCCCTAATTTCCCTGGTTATATTATCTAACTTAGATTGAGCAAGAGCTTTGTCATGAAAAATGTTCCCAAAACAATGGCGATTCCAATACTTAAGCTGATATTTAACATATTGCAATAGCTTGGAAAAAGTATACATAGCTGTGCCATAGGCGGGTCTACCAATCCTCCACCAGTGAGCAACATAGTCCTGTAAAGAGGGATCACACAACCACATAAGTTGGAACTTGAAAGAAGGAGATCGGGCCACCCGAGCAGAGGACACCACTAACTTAATAGGCCAGTGATCTGAACCCCGCCAATCCAGAATCTCTGAACAAGTAGACCAACCACCACCAACCCAAAAACAAGAAACCAGAAAGCGATCAAGTCTTTCGCAATGCACTTCTCCCCAATTCTCGGTTGTTCCAGGTAAACTGTCCATTTCTAGGCTTGATATCCACCAAGTTCAAAGCCGATATGTTATCACGAAGCAAAAAAGTAGAAGGTTCCAATCTTGCTATACCACCCTGTTTCTCAGCCAACTCAATAATGGCGTTGAAATCTCCCACCATAATCCAAGGGTGATAAGGCACCATACTTCGGATAAACCTTAAATGGGACCATAAATATTGCTTACCCAGAAAGTCAGTAGGAGCATAAATGTTGGAGAGGAGAATAGTTTCCCCAGTCTCAATGCTTGTAGCGATCAAAGACATAGAGGATTTAGAAGACATCCACCAGAGAGGGTGAATCCTCAAAGGATTCCAGAGGCAGGCCACACCCCCAGTAGTACCATGAGCACCAATACACTGGCAATCACCTCTACTCCACAACTTAGATGAAAGACTAGTCATGCTTTCAACAGATAACTTCGTCTCCTGTAAAAAAAGAAAATCAGGAGAATGAATTCGCACCAAGTCACGAACAACTTTTTGTCTAGGGCCACTATTCAAGCCCCGTACATTCCAAGAGAGAATGATCATTTTGGAGGATTAGAAAAGTGGGAGTCAAGAGTTTTGACAGAACCTGACTCCACTAAAGTCTCCCCCATCAGCTTGATTTTCTCAAAATATTTCTTTCTTCCAGTCTTGGAAGGCTTCTCAATAGTCCCTTTCTTCAAGTCTTTCTGAAGAATACCCAATGCAGGAGAAGCCTTGCTTCCTTTTGCTACATCAGGAACAATTTTCAAAGGAGGACTAGTTGTTTCTCCCACCATCAATGGCACAATAACCATAGACTCAGGTTCCCTAGATGTCCCCAAACTCTGAACTGAGTCCGTTTGCAAGGCCCCCTCTATCTGTGGCATCTGAATGTCCTCTATGGCAATGTCTTCCTGAACCTCCTCCATAACCCTCTGGTCCATTCCAAACATACCAGGGTTCACCTCCTGCAGACTGAGATCATCCAAAACCTCAAACCGATTAAAGGTATCTCCCTCCTGTCTTTCCTTAAATGTTCTCTTCTGACCTCGATTCTTATTGTGAGCTTTAGCTGGAATAAAACCCTCAGCATCTGCAACCTCACTAGACATAGGTGCTTTTCCTTTGTCACCCCTCAGAGGGTTACGAGGGGGTTGAGATGACTGAGTCTCAGATGGCTTAGATCTTGGGCATCTTCTCTGAAGATGGCCATATTCATGGCAAAGACGACAACGGAATGGCAGTGTTTCATAGTCTAATTGTTGAACCCAAGAATATGAACCCGCCCGAATTTCTAAGGAATCAACAAGAGGGTTACTTAAATCTAATTCAACACAAATGCGAGCAAAAGTCATTACCTTTCTTTCCCTCATTTGTTGAGAGGCACCCACAGGTTTACCCAATAGTGCAGCCACATTGTGCAGGATATCATTATGCCAGCACTCAACAGGAAATCTGGGGAGACGCACCCAAACAGGAACACGATTTGGTAGTTCCTCTGAAGGATTGAAGCCCGCATGCCAAGGTTTCATAAAAAGACCAACCTGATTGTGGAAGTAAGGTCCACCCTCAAAAACTTTGTTCCGATCTGCCATGCAATTGAAAACCACCATGAAGTAGTTGTTAGCCAACAACATAATGTCCATTTCCCCCTCAGGAGACCAAGTCCTGCTGACCATGACTCCAAAAATTGAAGTGAAACCCTCATTCCCATGAATTTGCAAAGCAAGGCATGCTTCAAAAAATATTCAATGTCCTCAGCAATGGATTCTGGCTGAATCACCAAAACGGGTCTCTCCTTAGAGCGTTCCAGGAAACCGTTCACCTTCAGAATTCGAGATCCTCCTGTAGGCACAAAACCTCCATCTCCAGCATCATTGGAAAATAAACTATTATCAAACATTCTTGTCTTTTGGTTTGGGGAAGAAACCCCAATAGCAGCACGAAAGTTCAAAGGGGATTTTTCCCCAGAAGTCTCGCCTGGAGCCATAACCATAGGCGAAAGCACACTCTACGGAAACCAAAGAAGAAGAAAACCAACAAAAGAAAAGTTGAAACTGCAAACACTGCGAGACAAAAAGCCGGCCCCAACCCCGTCCGACAGCCACAAACCACAACCCGAACACCTGACAAAGCCCAACCCCACACCCAACTCGAAAGCAGGAAGCAAATAAGCCCAAGATCGGGCGCTTGCAAGAATGAAAGGTTCTTCTCATGCAGCTATAGCCCCGATAGACAACGCTTCCATCCTTCCAATCCCTCATGTTTTAAATAATTTTTGTCATGTAACCCTTCAATCAGATGGAATGATTTAGTAGAGGAAGAGATTGAAAAGTTAATGAGGATTTCTTTTGGAATGGAAGTATGGACCAAAAGAAATTACCATTGATAGCATGGGACAAAATTTGTCATCCCAAAGAAGCTTGGGGTGTAGGTTTGAGAAATTTAGCATTGATATATTTGGCCCTTAGAGCAAAGCTAGTGTGGAACATGTATATAGAAAATAACCAAAAGTGGGTGAAGATTCTACAAGAATAATACTTAGACTCCGCATGGGCTATAAGGGCCCTCACTATGAGAAACCCACCGCGTGGTTCCACTATTTGGAATTTTATACTATCACATGGAGTGTGAGGTCGAGAGAAAAAATTGGGTTTTGTTGGACTCCTGATATGGTCATGAAGAAGCACTAAAAGATAATCGACAACTAAACAAAATCAAAACTATTTAAACAAAATTCTAAGGAAATAAGGTAATAAATTACATGGAACCCATTCATGAGGAAGGGAGAGTAAAATGGAGCTAGAAATCCATCAAAAATATTTGTTGTGCCTTACACTCATGTCCAATTTTGTTTCTGACAAAACAGGGACCCACCTTATTTTGTGTGTGTTATTTTCTCTCATTCTTGACTTGTTATCATTTGTTTCTTTTTGTTCCCTTCTTTTCCTTTTTTCCTTTTCCTTTTCTCCTTTCTTTCCTTTTCCCTTCTTTACTTCTTCCTTTTCGTTTCCCCTTGCTTGTAAGTGTCTTGTTGGCTTTCAATATTTTGGGTTACTCCATTCTGGTATACCAAATGGATCAAGCATGAACTTTGGTATCTTTTGGTCACATATGTTGTTTGTCATAGATTTTGACTTTCATGTGTTGAGATATTTGTTGAATCAAACTCCCGATCTTGAAATCCTGACAACAATGACTTCTTGTCACCTTGACTGTTACAAACCGGTCACATTTTCTAGGCATATTTATTTAGTTGACAGTGCATTTAGTGATTCATTAATTGAGATTGTTGAAATTCGTGGAGTGGGTTTATAGGTAAAATACTAGTCATTTATCCATTCACTTTGTGTGATTGAAGTGATTTGTAAGTGTAGACATCCAGAAATGTCCTGATCAATATTGTGCACCTGATTTGATTACTAATACCATTTCTACCATGATTCAATCATTTTCATCTATTTAATTAAATAATGTCAATTATTTAATTAAACTCAATGTTTTCCTCTATTAGTTAGGTAATTAATGTTATTTGATTAATTCACCCCTTTCTTGCTAACTTTCATCCTATTTGATAAAATAATCTAACTAATTTAATTAAATCTCCTAAATTCTCTCATTTGATTAAATAATCCAAATTATTTAATTAAATGTCCTAAATCCCACTTTGATTAAATGATTTCTTAATTATTAATTAAAGTCCCAAATTCTCTCCACTTGCACAATTAAATAGTTTCTTAATTATTTAATTGACTAATATCTTCTAATTCTTCCAATCATTGAAAGAATATTCTTCCAATTTGAATTCAAATATTTCCCTCCAAATGGAAATATCTTCTTCATCTTCCTAAAATCATGGGATTGCAATTGTCTCAATCAATTTGAGCCCTTGATTAGAATCATTGATCCATGTCAATATTCAATCTCATCGGTGGATTTGATCCTTGATCCATGCCACCTTCTATCTTTGAAATGCATCCATTGATTATCCAATTTGATCCTATCCATTTATTCAACCAAAATTCCTATAAATAGTTCTCATTTGTATGAGAATTTCATTCACAAGCCTTGTAGTGATTTCACTATAACCCTTCTCATACTTAGTTTTAAGATCAATCATCCTTTGTGAATCAATCATACCTCATTTAGCATCAAATCCACCATTAAAGCTTTGCATCAACAATGGATTAGGAAAGGACTACGTATTCCATGTCAATCTTGTACTAATCTCCCAATGGGATGAGGTTTTCTTTCTTAATTAGGCTTTTTCATTCAATTTGCAATGTTATTTCATGTTAGTGGCTTCTTAATTAGGAATTTTAAGAATTTCATTAGGAATATGACTTAATTAGATTAATTTGTTTGTTTCTTAGTTGATTCCTAGCATAATTGACTCTATTGTTTTCCATGTTCACATTTTGGCATGCCCGGTGGGACCCCATGTCCCTAACTAATCAAATTTGAGTTTTTTCATCCATTCCAAGTTACAGGGGAAATCTAATGCCTCCATAAATACCAATGCATTTTCAACTCAAATACTGATGCTTTTGCAAATACCAACACATTTGTAACAACAATCCAATGCATTTGCAACAAACCCTAATGCTTCTGCAACTTGAAAGCTCATTCTGGGGACCTTGCAACAATACAATGCATTTGCATCACACAAAGCCATGCATTTTCCATATAACAACACATTTTCATTGACATAGCCACACATTTTCCATATATCAATGCATTAACATTGATAGAGCCATGCATTTGCATTCTTAGTTTTGCACCCCATCTTCAAACGACCATATCTTGGTCATACAATGGTATTTTTTAGTTTTTTTTAAAATGGGGTAGAATTTTGTGCTCTTCATAGTGGTGTAGGTGGTTTTTTGTTTTTATAGAGATATTTTAAGTTTAGGGGTTTGATTTGTAGGGTTTAGTTAGGTTTTTGGTACTTAATCATTTGATAACCCTAACATTTTTCCATTTTCTTGATTTCATCTAACATTTGCAACATGTGGCATTTGGAATAGTATTTATTAATGCTTGTTTTGAGCTTTAGCCCTAGAAACATTTGATTTGGTGTTCATAAAACAAATTGAATTTTTCAATTTGGATTTTAAAACAAACAAGAAACTTTCACATTTCAAATTAGTGCTTAAAAAATTGAACAATCAAATTTCATCTTCGTTTGGGCCTCAAACAAACTGGCAACTTGCACTTTGAATATGGGAATAAAATGAACTACCCTTTTCTTTTGGTGCACATTTAAAAAGAACAAAAATGTGTGCTTTTCTTGTTGTTCTTGGTAAGTGCTTGATGTGTATCCACCCCCTTGCACCTAGTATGATATTGGGTGAAGAGAAACATCTTTCACTTACACTTTATGTTCATTGTAACCCTAAATTTTTTGCTATGTATCATCTCCCCTCACGCCTAGTACGATATTGGGTGAAGAGAAATAGTAAGAACTTATTTTTTCTTTTGAGTAGGAGGCCTGCCTTGAGATACATACACACAATGAAGGACTCAAGGGTTCAACATCAAGCAATGTTTTTGGGCATGCTATATAAATTGGTTGAGAGAAAAAGCTACAAGTCAATCCATGCATGTAGCACTCTAGACTTGTGTGGGTTTCCCGATGTGATGTACAAGAGGTTGGTGTTGTTCACCAAATTCTACCCATTAAAAAATTATTTATTTTAGATGCCTAAGACCATCAAATGTCTTCTTAAGGAGGTACAATGGAATAACATCATTCCATGTATTGAGCACAGTTGAGGTGACAAACACCTTGCAAGGAACTTTTCCTTCCAAGGTAAGAGGTGTATTGTGTATGTGTGCATATTCTAATTACTCATTCTATGGGTAGTATTTTATCATGTGAGCAAGACTTAAGAAGATAAACCTACTTAAATAAATAGGATTATGCTTGTTTTGATCTATATATCTATTGCTAGTGAGCTTTATGGAAGAAATTTTATGAAATATCTCCCATTACCAATTGAGTCAGTTTAACACATTATTTTTAAAATCATCAAAATACTCAAAAAAAAATTAAACATGGTTATGAAAAGATCTTAAACCCTTTGAACACATTTTTATGCACTTGAAAGACATTGTACCTTTGTATGCATCTAAGTATTTTTTTCTTTTATCAAAACAGTATCTTTGTGTGCATCCTAGTATCATTTTTTTGCATCTTTGCATATTGATTCAAAGTAAATCTAGGTAACTAAAAATAAGCATTTTTGTATTTTCACAATATTTAGCTTTTATGGAAAATAATATGCTTTTGTAGACAACTTAGTGCTAGAAAACACATAATCAAGATCTTTGTGTGTTAAAAAGAACAAAAGATTAAACCAGATTTCAAAAATTGAACCTAAAAGAAACATACAAAACTACTTGTGTTACTTTATTCAAACAAACAAACAAGGAAATTCGTGCTCAATATTGCTTTTATCAAAACAATTTTTGGGTTATCATTAGACCAAATCATTGTTATCCATCAAACATTCAAACATCAAACAAGGTTTTTTATCAAATTTGTTTGGAAATTATCAAAAAATGATCTTAAGTTGTCATATGGAACAAATACATCATCTTCATTCAAAATAAAATATCATCCATCAAACCCTCATCAAGTAATTTCATATCAAAACAAATAACTTAACATTTGGACGTAAATGACTTAGGCTTGAATCCTTTATCATATCAACTAATTTATCCTTATACTTGGAATTGATCTTTTCCAAGGTGTTTAGGTTGAATTAGCAAAAGAATTTTGGACAAACTCACTTTGGAGTCAAAAGTTGACTCCCAAAGTAGTAAATTCATAATCCAAGAAATCAATGTAGTCATAAGTGTGGTCAAAATCAAAAGTTTCACATTCTTCACCCATTCATATAAACCATTCTTTTATTGATTCTAGACAACCTATCAAAGTGTTTGAAGATAATCAAGACATTTCAACAAAAGACATTTGAACTCAAACATCTTCTAGGATTGATACATTCTTTCATCATTCAGACATTTATCCTAGAGGTCTTGAAGGTTTAATCTTGAAAACATGACAATACCAATTAATTATTCAAACTCACATCCATATAATTCACACATAGGGTCAACATATCCTACAAGCTTCAATGACATAACAAATGTGGGTATAAATGGTCAAAACTTAAGAACACCTTGTCCTATGATAGATGCCAATTAATGCCAAAATTAACAAATCTATCAACCAAGCAATCAAGGCGTGAGTCTTTATCAAAACAACATTTCAGCAAACCAATACAACCCAAACATGAACATACCAAACACAAACATATTAAATATAAACATGTCAAATCCACATATAATGAACTATGAGATGGATTCATTCACACTTCAAAAAAACATCATACAACAAACATTTCCATATCCATATCAACAACATCTTTAACATCATCAAAACATTGACTCACATCATCAACATCAAAACCTCAAAACATTGCATATCAATTCCAACAACAACATCAACAAAAAATTCCATCCTTACAACAACAACATAAACATCAACAATCATCACCACAACAACAATCCTTACTATCTCACAACACCACTAAACATGAATACACTCCTTTAGGGGAGCCAATTGAGTTGGTGTTAAACAAGTTGGTACATGTGAAACTTATCGCTCTTCCAAAATCATTAGGAGGTTACGAACCTATTGTCAAATTCTCATGGTATAATGACAAGGCTTATTATGAATACCATAGTACAAAAGGTCATCAGACATCAAACTATATTAAACTCAAGAACCCCATTCAATACCTCATTGATCAATGAACAATAACTATTGAGGAAAACATTGAAGATTCAACCACTAATGATCACATTTACAATGTCTCTACTTCAACTAGCGATAATGTTGACATACATCAAGACTCTTTTCCGAGACATAATCAATATCTTCCACCAAGGTCTATAAATGGTCCATTCTAAGATATATTAACATCATTTGACCTCATGGTTACAAATATTGAGGAGATTCTTAACACGCCATTTGATTCAAACCCACTTGACGATCAAGAAAGTCTAAAACCAATCCAAGAGCCCTTTAAAAGTGTTCCTTTCTTTGAAATTGATCCATTTCAAGAACTTAATCCAAAGCGTATCGAAGGTAACTCCAAAAGTAGTCAAGGTCAAGAATTTATATCACCAAAATACTATATTGACATCCAAAGTTCTCCAAAAGAAGACCAAATCCATATTCCAAGCACACACACATCTACCCATGAGATTCTTACTTTTGATGGACACGTAGATGGTCATCAAAAATAAGATTCTTCTATTCTCAACTGTGAGCATGATCTATACCTAAGCCAACATGATTAAAACATGAGAAAATTAGTCACCTTAGCTAAGTTAAACCAAGCTCCCTATGAAATTCTTAAAAGCACAAAACAAGGAAACCATGAATACAAAAACATCAAAATAACAAGTAATGCATAATAAAATCCTAGCTAAATACCCCAAACCTCATCCCATAGGCGGATTGGTGCCATATTGATGTGGAATATTGGCCCTTTCCCAATCCCTTTTGATGAACAAGCTTCAAAATGGTGATAAAGTGATGAAAGTGATGAAATTGATGCAAGATGATGGTGGATTCAAGCTAAAATGGTGAAATGTGGGAAATAGTAGATATGGATTTGTGCATAATAACCTTTCTTTCAAAATTGGACCCCTTTATCATAGGAGTGGGTCATATTTATAGGGAAAAAGGATGAGTCAAGGGTTGAGATTCATTTGTCCAATCAAGGGTTGCAAATGAATCCAAGGATTGAAGGAACAATTAGCTTTGTGACACAAGGCTAAGATCTATGTGAGGAGATATGTGCTCACACATGTGTGTGCACATTTAGGGAAGAGAGCATGTAAGGAGTAAAGACATGTGGGTGAAGAATTAAAGGCATGTGGGTGAAAGATATTATGGCATGTAAGAGAAGTAAAGGCTTGTGTAAGGGACAAGATGGCTTGTGTAAGAGCCATTAAGGCTTGGGTGGGAGACAATATGGCTTGTGTAAGAGCCATCAAGGCTTGGGTAAGAAAGTCAATGAGGGGAGTTAATGAGGAAATAATATTCCATGGGAATATTCTCATGCAAGTGTGAGAGAATATAGCCATTTAATTAATTTGAGAAAATTAATTAGCTGTGCAAGTTGGAGTTAATAAACCATGGGTTTATTTAACTATACTAGAGTTAAATGTTGGAGAATGGACTAATTAGGATTAGCAAGTAGATAAGGTTAATTAATCAAAGATTAATTAACTTGGGTGTGGTTAGGGGAATGTGACATTTAATTAAATAATTATAGTTATTTAATCAAATGAGAAGACATAGGAGGTTTAATTAACTAATCTACATTATTTAATTAAATGAAATAAAAATTAGTATGAAGGGGGATGAATTAACCCAATAAATTGATTATTTGATTAATAGGAGAAAGTGATAAATTTAATTAAAAAACTTAGATTATTTAATTAAATAGTTATAAAAGAGGTGATTTATGATGAAATGGTGTTAAAAATCAAATTCAAATGCGTAATATCAATCAGGATGATTTGAAGTGTTACATTTTTCCCCTCTTTAAAGCGAGGTACCTATTACACTGGTTCAAAGACTGACACTTTTCAATATCAACATTGTTGCCTAGATTAAAATTCAAAATTTCTTGGCTTTTTCAAATGCCTCACTGTTGCCCCAACGAAAGGAAATATGCTGCAACACTGCCCCCTCAAGAGATCGAGCGATTTTTTTTAATTTTTAGGTCAAGCTCGCAATAAAGATGCAACAAAGGTTCAACTATAGAAAATAAGCTACAAGATGCGAAAATAGGCTCAAGACACTAAAAAATGCTCAAAATAGGCTTCATGGCTTGATATTCAATCAACAAGATTAAAAAACATGATTTCCCACCTCAATTAGGGCAAAAAAACTAATTTTCATGCTTAAACATGAGTGCAAGGGTCATTTTCAATTCATTTGCACACTTTCCTTTAGAGAATTCTTGCCATTTTTCTCTAATCTACTGACACTATAGATGTTTGTACACTTCCTTAGCATCACGCGGATAGGGTTCGTGAGTATCGACGACCTCCCGACTAGAATCCCTGGTACACAAACTAAAACTTTTCTCATTTTTTTGTCTTTTTGATGCATTTACTAGGCTTCAAATAATTAGGTCAATAGTGATGCTATATTGTGCTTCTTCTACTTTGGTCAGAGTCACTATTGACATTGGAGCATTTCCTTTGTGATATAGCATTATAGGGTTGAGTTTTGGTATAGTGTCACACAAAAAATGTCGATTCACCTTTATGAGATCATGTCACAGAGATTGATTTTGGTTTGGCGTCACTATTAAATATAGAGTCACCTTTGCAGAATAGCATAGCACACAATGATTTGGGTCCAATGTCGTGTGAAAATGTTGATCTTCCTTTGTAGGATCACACTAATTTTGATTATAGTGTTGCTATTGCCATAAAGATAGAGCATTGCTATGGAAAATAGCATCGCTTTTGTAGTTATAGGGCCCAGACTTGGTATTTTTCATCATTTTTTGGAAATTTTGATGCGGTACACTTCGTGCGTGCAAGAGATTCTTCACCCACTCCTATCCAAGGAGCATCAGTGCAATATTATTCATCGTGTGGGACAATTGATTGATGAGGTGATGGATTTTTTGGGCGCCATTGGTTTTGGTTTTGTAGTGTGCATGCCAATGATTCACACACATATGGCAATGATGACAATCCTAGTTCAATGGTGGCACAACAACACTTCCTCATTTCACCTTCCCACTGGAGAGGTGACGATGACCCTTGAGGACATTTGGTGGATTCTACAGTTCCCCATCCATAAGGAGAGGATCATATACAATACTAAGGTAGGAGGTGATGCTATTTTTGAGGTTCTCGGTGTAGACAAGTACTATGCTGACAACAACTAGATTGATTTGCATGCCTTTGAGGGGGTTTCCCCAGACTTGACACTTTTTGTTGGAACCTTGATTTTAGGGGTATTTGTACCCGACTAGTGAGCCAGAGGATTCATCGTTGGCTAGGGAGTGGTATGGGCCAACATGATGTAGGATATGACATTATATGTGTGGGGTCTAGTGGTTCTTGCTTCCCTCTACCACGACATGCATCAGGTGGTGTATCTCGGGCATGCAACATAGGAATCGAGGTGACACTGCTCCACATTTGGGCTTATGAGCACATTGACATACTTAGGCCAATCATTATGCTTGTTGACATAGATCCTAATGAGCTTGTAGTTTACAAGTATAGAGTGATTACCACCTTGCATCACACTAGTATCACAAGGATCCCTTACTAGAGGCGAGTTATAGATGAGATGACAATTTTCTAGTGGAGGCCATGGATATAGGCACATAAGTGGTATGATGACAATCAACAACTCTTCTATACCTATCAAACTAGATATATGCAAGGGCGAGAGCATCACATGATATATGGAGTAGTGAGATAGTTTGGGGAGGTGTAGGATGCACCTCAGGATGGATATTGAGCCATTTTTGCTAGGACATCTAGAGAGACAGCTTGGGGATAGAAAATCCCTCCCCGAGTTGTGATCGATGAGTTCAAACAGCTAGTCTCATAGCCCTAGGCATACTTCAGTGGGTCGATCGATGTGGGCACTACAATTGCATTTGATACATATTGGTAGGCGCACGCCCCAGTCTGATTGATAGATCTAAGCGGTGGATAGGTTTTGGGATAGAGACGATAGAGGGGACCACAAATAGGTTAGAAATAGTAGCCTCCCCATGATGGGTAGGATGCGCAAGATGGATAGAGGTAGGATGAGTAGCAGAGGCAGGATCAACAAAGACAAGATCAAAAACCACCCCTAGTACTACCACTACAAAAATAGCCACCGTCGAGTCCCGATTCATGGGATGCGCAGATTGTAGCCTTGATAGTGTAGGTACAATAATTGACAACACAACTATAGGCTATCACATTAGAGAGGGATTGAGCGTGACAATAGTTGTAGACAATCATTAGGGAGAGAGATCAAATATGAAAGCAGTTGCAAACCATCACTAGTGAGAGAGATCAGGCCACAATAGCTATAGTAGGCTGACATAACACTAGCCCAAGAGATAGGGCATAGGCAAAAACTACAGGTTGTTGCACAATAGGCATAGGGATAGGTGGGTGAAATGGTCCCAACATAGATGTACATGCTAGCCATGTAGGAGGTTTCTTACTATAAGACCTTGTGCCATAGAGAGACCTCGTAACATCAACAACAACTGGATTTTCCCAGAGGAGCAAGATGGCACCAAGTGGATCAGGAGGTGAACCATCCATCAGTCATCATCAGTCAAGTTACCACCATGACGATTGCCAGAGCCGAGGATAACACCTCATCATAAACACTTTTTTAGATGTACAGCCTGATTGTTTATGTATATACATTCATTGGTTGATTTTTGCTAGCCTCTTGTATACCTATTTTGATGATATTACACACTAACTATGATTTGTATCATGACACTTGATTTTTTGATATATATGAGATGAAATTGATGCAATAGTTATGATGTGATGTCTCTTTTATTTCATGATTTATGTATGTATGGATGCATGTGATATTCTATGGATGTATGTACTTTTATTTATGCACATGATGTGATGTTCATGATTCATGATGCGATTTGATGGATGTATGTGATATATGGTATATGACATGGATGCAAATACGATGGATGATTTACTTTCCTTTTCAGTATCTTTTTTCTATATGCTATGTCATGATGATGTAGGATATTAAGGCTATGAGATGGATGCATTTCATGTTCATTGTATGGATATTTATGGATGATTGTGTAATGCTATAAGATGGTTAGAATACAAAATCTATATTATCCTAAACAACTCAAACGATAATGATAATGAAAATGGAATGGATTAAGATGCTTAGAATAAAAAATCTATATTATCCTAAACAGCTTAATGATAATGCTAAAGAGATGGACTAAGATGCTTAGAATAGCAAATCTATATTATCCTAAACAACTTAAATGATAATGCAAATGAGATGGATTTTATTTCCCATTATGATGACATGCTATGAGCATGCAGGATGTATGTATGCTAATGGTTTTTGGATACATGATGGATGTTTTATTATTTTTGTTGAATTTCTTGATACTGAGTTAGCACAGGAAGAAGATAGAAGAATAAGAAGGATTAACCATTGATTGCGAGATTGATTCAGAAGTCCAACAAGTCTAAGATTCTTCAAGACTTTATTAGATATAGTGATGAGATAGTGATTTTCTTGTTTTAGGGATTGGGATATTAACCACATGTTATTCCTTATTTTTTGATAAAAAACATAGACACGATGCATCAAGGTATGGATAACCAGGATGACGTTATATCTAGTGCAATGAACTTTGACTCAAAAAACAAATAGGATTATTCTTGTTCACACTTGACATACTGAAACCTTGCTAGGATGTAATTTTGTAGCAAGTTTCCAAACATCTCAAACCAAAAACACCTGGAAGGCATAACCTAACAAATACTCAAACAAGCTGCCCAAAACACCTTCCATACAATAACCCATCAAAGCAAGTATTCACCGAGGTTATTTTACAAGAGCGTCCAACAAGCATAGCAGATAAAAAAGATAATGATCGTTTCCCCATTCCTATTTCTCTAAATCATCTTGTTCGGATATCATCGAGAAGTCCTTGGAATGAGCAATAATACATAAATCCGTAAGGAAAGACTGCAAAGCAAAACAAGCTCAAATGTTCTTCATACCTCTAGCTAAGACTAAAACTATGGTGATGCCTGATATTAATGTCCATTGTAGGAAATATGCATCCTAGGACATGTTTATCAGATGATTAAAAACTAATTGGATGATAGGTTGTCGATACAAATGTTAACCAACTTGTTTTCACTTTAATGATCTGGGACTCAAGACTTTTACATTTGCTGCACCTTAATTTACTTAAGTGCCACACCTGTTTGTACTTTGTTTACCAAAGGTTGAAGATGATGAAAAATTTTATTACATGGAAGTGTACCGTGAGTGCAGCAGTAAAATGGGTGGGGGCTATTGGGTTTTCTCGGAGTATTTCCAATGTTTTTGGCAGTCTGCCAACAGTTTTGAGGCTATTTTAATTTTGGCTCGTTTTACAAATATTTTATCTTTTCGGGTTTTCAAACGTTTTGTGTTTTTCTAAGATTTTGACCAAGAACTAGACCTATATGGACTGACTCTGTATCTTTAATAATGACAGTCTTCCCTACATTATACACTCAAAGACCACTTAGTTTACTAACATACCAATAATCATTTATTGATGAGATAAGGAACACTTATGGATTGTCGTACTTTATTATGACAGACACTCCTAAGGACTCAATTTTAATGCCTCCTCTGAGGTAATCACATGGCCTTGCTTTACGCTCAAGCTTAGAAGTATAACGCGAAGGCCAACCATATTTCTTTTGACATTTTTTATATTGACTTTTTGGGGATTTTGATATGATTTGTATTTGTTTTGTTTTGACTTTACAATTTTCCAAATGTTTTTTGATTTTAAGTGATTTTTAAGGAAATGCCTCGGATTTCTAAGGATTTTGTAAGTGTTTTTGGATTTTTAATGTTACGAAAGACCTTCAAGAATATACACGGACCTAATCCAATGTAAGCATAGACAAATGCCCCCAGACCTTGTGATAGACTACCTCAATATAGGCAAGACAAAATGACCTTAGGAATTGTAGAAGAGGGGGATTCGCTACTCATGAGTTCTCTTCATTTAGAGAGCCTCATGGGGTGAACTGCCCTAAACTACCTCAAGAACAACAACTTAGAGTTTCAAAATATGAAAGAGCAAGTCACAAAGATTTTCTGGACAACCGCAGTTCTTTACCAAAGGACTTCGCCGTGATAATACGTGACTACAACATCTAAGATTACCGCGGCCCCAGGTAATCGGCACCTGGGCACGACTGGTGCTAGGAATCCAGGAAGCCATCAGCAAAACAACTAAGTGGATTTCTAAAACCGGGATTATTGAGGAACTTTACGTAATGTGATAAAGAAATAGAATATAATAGAACTCAAAACAAAGTAGAGGTAGAAACATAAAAGATAAAGCAGAAGAAGAGAAAGAAGAGAAAGAAATGCCTACAAACTCATGCAAGTGATGTAAACCTCCAAAGAAATGAATGTCCTCAAAACCCCGCATTACGTGATATCCGAGAAATTGTTAGGTTGTATAGGGTTTGCCCCATTCAACCCCCATTTTGTATGTTCCCACTCCACAGAGCAGCCAACAGAAAGAGCGAAAGGAACTAAATGGTGCATGTGGTGAAAGTAAAAACCCGGGCGAGAGTAGAACCTACACCACCAAGTGTGAGTGATAAAAGAAAACCTGCTCGAGGAGAACTCGTATCACAAAAGATAGGTGCAATAGAAAGTGGATATGGAATCCCAAGATGCTCACAAGAATGAAGTGAAGGAGATGAAGCTACAAGAGCCAAGAGTGTTGCAAAAGAGTTGTGAAAGTTTTGAATTATTGTTTGTAGTGTCGTACTGGAGTCGTAAGGAAATGGATAAGGGAAAAGAGGAGGAAAAGGAAAGAGCCAAAGCTAGGGAGAAATTTTAAGGGAAAGAGCAAACAAGAATGGATCTAAAAGAAGTTCATAGAACCAAATGGACTCAGTAAAGGATAGCTTTAATGAGGGAACAAGCCTCCACCCATTAAGGCGCCGCCTTCGCCATTACCACCCACCAGGAGGTGACAGGCGGGAAAACATGCAATGCAGCCATTGTTTGAGCATTGAAACGCCGAGGATGCCAAAGACGTATTGAAATCCATGCAAATACGCGCAAGGTCCCACACATCACACCACAAACAATAAGAATGGAAAAAGCCCAAAAGTTTGGATGTAGATCTAATGCACACGGTAGTCGCTGAAATGAAAGCGAGCATCTTGAAGTGTGGAGAAAGGCTAATGTAGGGATGAAATGAGCTCTACCTGATGCTATATGACACTAAAGTGGATGCAAGATGTATGCAAATTGCAAGGGGTGCAATTTACCGACATAATAAGAATGTACAAGTAGTACCAAAGGAGAACAATGATAATTTACCCATATTCAGCTATGATACGAACGAGGATGTGATGAAGAATATGATAAAACATGAAGGATGAATGTGATGGAATTAAGCAAAGCATGATAAGCTAATAGAGCCAATGGTGGATGGAGAGTGCTTATTTACACAAGGTGCCTGTTTGCCAAGTTTTCACCAAGGTACTTGCCCAAAGTGCCAAAGAAGTGGTTTTCAATATAGGGTGATTATTTTGTCTTTATTGTTTTCAATCCTTTTTTTTATTTTTTTATTATTTTGATATATATATATATATTAATTTTTGAATTTATACCTTGCAAGCCTAAGCATAATTTTTTTTGAGATGTGAGTTGTTGACGGGCTCCTACAAGGGTTCACCTTTAGGTGTTGATAACCAATATGCTCCTAACTAGTAAATTGTTGTGACGATGAAGGGTCCCAACTAGTTGGGTTCAAAATTTCCCTTGCTTTCAAGATTAGGTACATTCCTTTGGTTCTCCTTTAGAACAATCTCTCCAACCTGGAAGGACCAATTTTTTATCTTCTTATTGTAGCTCCTCTTGAGTCGATTCTAATCAACTTGCAAATGATTCAAAGCATCCAAATGGAATTCATCCAACAACTATAGCTCATTCAATCATGGCATCATGTATTCTTTATCAGTAATAATATTTTACAAAGATATTCTCAATAATGGGAGCTCAACCTCAATGGGTAGGATAACTTCAGATCCATATACTAGGGAATGGGGTGTAGCACCTATAGGCATGTAGATAGTGGATTTGTGGGCCCATTAGGTAGGGTTTAGTTACAAATTCTAGTCACCGCCAGCTTCATTAACCATCTACTTAAGAATTTTGGAGATGGTTTTATTTGAGGCCTTTGCTTGACCGTTACCCTGGGGGTAATAGGGGGTAGAGAACCAGTGTTGGATATTGAATTTTTGGCACAACTCATGGAAATCCTGGTTTTTGAAAGGTGTCCCATTATTTGAGATAAGGGCTTATGGAACATCATAGTGAGAAATAAGGTAGTTCAGGATGAACTTAGAGATTTGCTTTCTCGTAATATGGGTCATAGGAATTGCCTCAACCCACTTCGTAAATACTCAAGAGCAGTCAAATAAACTTATGACCATTGGATGAGGTAGGTGTGATCTTCCCTATGAGGTGGAGTCCCCATTGTGATAAAGGCCAAGGTGTAATGATAGGTTGAAGTTCTTGAGACAACGAATGAATGAGGTCCCCATGCTGTTGACACTACATATATTTTTTGACATACTGGTGAGATTCTCACTTCGTGGTCGACCAATAGTACCCCGTCCTCAACAATTTATTTTCTAAGGTCATACCACTTGAATGTGATCCATAAATGCATTTGTGTACTCTTTTTAATGTGGTCAAAGCTTCCTTAGTGTTAAGGCATCATAATAGTGTCCCCTCGATACTTCTACGATAAAGGGTATCACCTAGGATAACAAAATAGGATGAATTTTTTATAAAGGTTTTCTTGAGTTTTAATGGGAGGTCAACTGGGAGGATTCCTCTATTTAGGTAGTTGAATATATCATTATACCAGGGATCATCGGGACCAACAATTTTGCATACGAGTTTAGATTTTGGTACCTTGAAAGTTGGGACAAGAAGCTAGTCAATTAGAAACTCACATTTAGGAGTGTTCTTTGGTATATCTAACAAGAACCCAATAGTCTCCATAGCATCAGTTGCTCAGTTATTCATTTGGGGTATCTGCTTAAATGTGATATCAATGAAGAAATCCTTGATATGTTCTACCATCTTCTTGTAGGGAGTGAGCTTGTCATCCTTGGTTTGATAATCATCATTGATTTGGTTTATTATTAGTTGTGAATCCCCATAGAGCTTTAGTGCCAATATTTTCCACTATACCGCTATTCTAATCCCTATGATGAGAGCTTCATATTCAACAATGTTATTGGTACATGGGAAAGATAGCCTATATGATTTTGGAATAAAATATCTCTATGGGGTGATAAAAAGAATGCCTTCCCCTAATCCATGTTGTGTTTGGGAACCGTCAAAGTACAGTTTCCAATGATCTGTTGTGTTTAGGAGAAATAATGACTCGTTAGGGAACTCAGACAACAATGGATTCTCTACATAAATGGGTGCCTCTGCTAGTTGTTTTGTGATGACTTTCCCTTCGATGAATTTTCATTCTACATATTCTATATCAAATTCTATTAGGATCATTACCCACTTGACCATTTTCCCTATGAGAGTTACCTTGGACAATAGATATTTCAATGGATATATTTTAGCGATTACCTTTACTTGATGGGAAAGCAAGTAGTGTTTGAATTTTTGTGAAACAAACACCATTGTGAGACAAGCCCTTTCAATGGATGAGTAATTCAGATCATATCCCACTAAAGTCCTACCGATATAGTAAATGGCCCTCTCTTTTCCTATTTCATTGTGTTGAGCAAGAAGAGCCCCTAGAGTTGTAGATGTAGCTAAGACGTATAGGATTAGAGGTTTTTTTGGTATCAATGGCATGAGGACGAGAGGTGTCAATAAATACTCCTTGATTTGTTCAAATGCTTTGTCACATTTTTCATCCCACTTGTATGTTATTCCCTTATGAAGTAGATGAAAAAAAGGAATAATCTTGTCAGCTAGCTGTGCTATGAACCTTCTAATAGACTGTAGTCTACCCAATAGATCTCATAGCTATTTCAATGTTTGTGGTGCCTTTATATCCAAAATCGCCTTGAATTTAGTTGGATCTATCTCAATTCCTCATAGTGACACACTATAACCCAAGAGTTTTCCTAAAGTTACACCAAAGACGCAGTTTTTAGGGTTTAACCTTACCTTGTATTCTTTGAGCTTGTCAAAGATTGGTCCCAATACTGCTATATGCTCTTTCTATTTCCTTGACTTGGCTAAGATGTCATCCACATATTCCTCTATAGTTTTGTGGATCATATCATGGAAGATTAGTGTCATGGCTCTTTGATAAGTTTCTCCAACATTCTTCAACCCAAATGGCATCATGTTCTAGCAGTAGGTTCCCCATGGACATGTAAATATTGTTTTATGCTAGTCTTCTTTTGCGATCATGATTTGGTTATACCTGGCGAACCCGTTCATTAGCGATAACATCTTGTGCCTAGTAGTCAATTCTATAATCATGTCAATGTTCGGCAATGGGAAATCATCTTTGGGACATGCTTTATTTAAATCCATGAAGTCGGTGCATATCCTGATGCCCCAAGTGGGCTTGGAGACTGGCACTAAGTTGGAAAACCATTCTAGATAGTTGATTGGTCTAATGAATCCTACATCAAGGAGTTTTTGTAATTCTAGTTTGACTAGAAACGCTATCTGTGGATGCATCTTTCTCAACTTTTGTTTTATAGTTTTAGCATCAAGATTTACTGCAAGATGGTGGATGAACACTTCAGGATCAAGGCTAGGCATATCCGCATATGTCCATGCAAAGTTTCCCTTTCTTTCCATTAAGAATGCTACTAGGTACTTTTTTTCTTCAGTTAGAAGTGACTCTGCATAGAAAGTAATTTGAGGTGCCTCCTTTGTTTCCACATTCACTTGACCACATTTCTCTACAAGGATTGTTGTTCTTTCCTAATGTATGGCACTAAGAGGAAGATTGAATCCCTCAAACTCTGGCACCTCAAAGAGGTTTTCACCATCTGATGCCTCCTTTTTTTCACTATTTTGTGATCAGAAAGTGCCACAATGTGGTTTTCACTTTGAGATCGAGACATTATTCTCATACCCTTATTTATGATCCCTGCATGGCATGTTGTCTCATAGTCCCATAAACTTGGAGATAGCTTTGTCATTTTTGAATGAATCCAAGATAGGTGGTCCTCATTGATCCCAATTTATGAGTTGGGGATAGATAAGGTTTAGCTCACTATTTTTATTATCTGTCTCAAATGATGTGGTAGTTATCATGAAAATACAGGAATCCTCAAATAGGTCTATTATGTCAAAAGTATAATTATCAAGGGGAAACCAGTTGATACCGATAACTAAGAGGAAGGATTGACTTTTTTAATAGAAGCACCTTTTCCAAGATTGGTAACTTTACTGGTGGTACATCCAAGACCAAGATTCTTTGGGTGTTTCTCAAGAGCAAGGGGTTCTAGCAAACCATTTTCATTCTTCCCAAGCTTTTCAAGATTATTATAGCCCCAACCAAGCATCAATTGTAGACCCTTGTTGTCATCCTCCATTGGAAGAATGGGTGTGGGTTTGTTGTCTTGATATAGCAAGCTTGATATGTCTTCTTCATCCACAACATATTTTCTCAAATCTCCCCACTTTTTAAAAGTGGTAGATGCTACCTTGATCATCTGGGATACATTGTCAACTAGTTGCGGTTTTCCATGAGACTTAGGAGAAAGAGGTAACTTTCCCATTATAAACGTATCCTTCTTCAAGCTATATTCCCCATACCCATTATATTTGATCACTACTTTAATATCTGGGATATTTTGTATGAGGGGTGTCTTTGTCTCAAAAGTGGAAGCTAAGGTAGATGGATCAATGAAGGAAGAGGATGTTGGCCCTTCATCATTCTTTGGAACTTGTGGGACCTTATAGTACTTGGCTTCTAGGTTCTTGCAATAACAGAAAGGTTCTGGATCACCATGGATTGTGATTTCCCTATTTTCATAGGGAAATTTAACACATTGATGGTACATTGAAGTGATAGCTTGCATTGCATGAATCCATGGATGTACTAGGAGAATGTTGTAGGGAAGTTCAATATCAAGGACTTGGCATGTAGTTCCAATAATAGTGGCCCCCAACTAGATGAGGAGTTGGATTGTGCCTTGGGAAACCCATTCTTGATCATAATAGGATCCTATAGTAATACCTTTTCCTTTCTCGATGACATCTTCAGAGAAACCCATATTCTTGATCAGCTGCAAGGTAAAAATGTTTAGACCCACACCTCCATCCACCAAGAATCGTTTAACTTTGTTTTTGTGAACTAGGACCTCAAGATGCAATGCACAATTATGGGATGGTTGTTTTGGGAGGTCATGTTTGTAGAACATGAGAAGATGAGGTGTGATGATATTCCAATCATAGCCTAGAACTGGTTAGTATCAATGTAAGTAGGTATAGAAGATGCGAATAAAGCTTTTTCAAGGATATCCCTATGCACAAATGATATTTTCAGCAACTCCAAGATGGAGATTTGGGTTGGGGTTTTCTTTAGCTGATCCAAGACACTATAATCACTAGGGTTGGATTTAAAAAGTGTAGGTGGTGCCCTAGGTTGTAGTGATTCTCCTTGGATAGTGATCTTTCCTTGTCGTGTGGTGACTCCACACTCTATGCTAGGCACTTTAATTGTAACGACATATATGAAATTTTCCAATTATGCTACAAAATTATTGTATACCTAATTCACATTGGTATAGTCCTTCCCTTTACCATTGTTGTTTCCTTTGTTATGATCTAGCATTAGGTTTGTATATATTTTTAGATCTTGGTTTGCCACTTGTTGATCAACTGTTAATGTCCCATTGTCGATAAGGTCTTGAATAAGGTATTTTAGTTTCATGCAACTAGTTGTTGTATGTCCCTTGATTTTTTGGAAATCACAAAGATGCTTCTCATTATACCATGCTGGTTTACTCGAGGCTCTTGGTAATTCTAATAAGTAGGGAGCATGATGAGATTTGATTGCACTAGCTTTTGCATGACGGATTCGAGGGGTTCCCCCAATGGAGTGTATTTGTGTTTCTATGAGTAGTTATTCCTAGGGGGTGGTCCTTTTTGAGCATTAGAGTTTTTGACTATTTTTTGATTATTTTGTTGTTGTTGCTTTTTTGGTTGTAGTATGTTATGTTGATAGGTCTGTTGTTGCATGTTTGGTTGCGGTAGGTTTTGTTGTGCGTATGTTGGTTGGGTGATTGTTTTCTTTGGAGCACTTATGACCACTTTGGCATTGATGACCCCATCATTGGTAACATTCTTGTTCTTAGCCCAAGTGTGGGGCTTGTCATTATAACTAGATGTGGGTCAGTTATCCCTATATGCTTGCATATTCCCTTGTGCTATAAGGGATCTCTCGATGTTAAGAACCTTAGTGATGAGTTGATCATATGTAGTGACACATTGCATCTTTGATTGAAAGGATAAATCCCCATCAAGGTTAGTAATAATGATTCCTATTTGTTGTTCCTTAGGAATAGGATATTTTCTCTTGCTAGCTATGTACCTCCATCATTGTAAGTAATTTGCAAATGCTTCACCCTTGTTTTATTTTAGGGTGTACAATTCCTCCAAATTGACGTCCATGTATAGGTTAAAAGAGAATCTATTTACAAATTGATCTATGATTTCTTGGAATGTTTGGATTCCAGGAGGTAAATGGTAGAACCATTCAATTACTGGACCTGCTAAGCTTCATGGGAAAAGCCGCATTAAATAGAAATTGTTACAGGCCACTTCCATGCAATCCACATAAAATTCCTTGATGTGGTCTTTAGGATTTCCACGCCCTTTGTACTTGTCAAATTTAGGCATTTCAAATCCAGGCGGGAATGGTATCATTGCAATGTTTTTGTCAAAATGATAGGGACACAAGTCATGTTGAACAATTGATATCTTTGTCTTTCCTGCTTGAATATCCTATATTTGTTGAGAGAGCATTTTTACTTGCACAGAAAGATCATCTTGAGGATTAGGTGGTGGAGCATACGTACTACATGGTGGAATGGTGGAGGAGTTGAATGTGTGGTATGGTGTATGTCTCGAGTTGGCTTGATATTGTTGAGTGAATGGTGATG
>VDFB02182953.1:0-16527 GCA_007258455.2 Sequoia sempervirens | reverse complement strand
ATTTACATATGTATAATTATATATGTGTATATATATATTTATATATATATATATATATATCTAATACATATATATATACATATACATATATATATATATATACTGGAATCTAAACATTTTGAAATCAGGGAAAAAAAATAAACACAGTACTTTGTACAAGAGAAATATTTTATAATATACATGCATAACCAGAATATCACAATCCCAGACATTCATTGAAAGGAGATTGTTGTTTAAACATATATGTACTTTTAAAAAATAAAATGAAACAATAGAAATACTGCTCATTTCCAGATTTCAAACAAAATCCCTTTTCAATAAACAACAACCCAGAATCCCTCAGAAATTCCATTTCAACAAATAACAATCCCAATCCCCGGTTAAATTTTCATTGATTAAACAATAACCCAATAGATTTTATTTCCACAAACATTTGATTTCCAACCCTAGATGAAAATTTCATACACAGAGAAACAATTTCTATTTTATTTGATGCTACAGAAAATAAATAATTAAAATGAAAAGAACTTGGTGTCCTGTGTTTGAAGAAGATCTGTAGAAGCTTAATCCCTCTTGCAGAACCAATTCCTCGCTGCCGATTGTTCCCAGAAACAGATCCCCCAAATTCTCCTTCAAACCCCACCTTCTTCTTTTAAGATTTCTCCAGAAAACAGAACAAGAATGCAGTGTTGAAAAACAAAAATTCTCCAGCATTCGAACCATCGTTCCCCAATAAAGAAAACCCCTTAATAAAATCAAAATCCAGGAAACCCTTTCAATTTCCTCTTCCCGTGAATACTAGAAGTTACTTCCAGAAAAATCAAAAATAATTATTAATCCTTTAATTCCTTTTGTTGCCTTTTTTCATGCATTTTCATTTTCTTTTATCATGCATTTGATAAAAAAATTAAATAAATTTAAATCCACAAAATTGAACTTTTTATTTGTATATATTTTCATCATCTCCACAATACTTTATTAATTAATTACTTGCACATTAAAATCAACCATTTGTAAGATTCAAAAATAAATGAAATATTTTTACCACTACTACTAATATTTATCTATTGCTTTATTTATTTATTATTTTATGTTTTTATTTTATTAATTGTTTAATTATTTAAATCACAACAATAAACCATACACCACATTAGATAAATCATAAAATCACAATAACATACAAAGACCAATGCAACAATACAATGACTATGACCAAGACGCACAAACCAAGAAGGTACAAGACTGTTGACACCTTGGAACGGAGTTACTTCCATGTCACCTTTGTTCAACTTCCTGCCATTGGGTTGATTCAATGCTCACCCAGACCTATCGAAATAGGTGGAATCGAGTCTTATTCCTACAAAGCCTGCATCCAACAAGGTGATATACAATATACATACATATAATCAATTACAAAGCATCGTGAGAAGGATAGCAGTGTAGCAAGGCGCTCGCGAACTAGTGATGCTACCTGTCCCCTCACTAATCATATCATCATCTAATGCATTATAAATTTACATTAATTTGCATCACATCATAAATTACTATTCTCTAGTCTACTGCATTCCAAATAACTCCATCAAAATGATCATAATAAAATGTCATCATAATATCCATGGCATCATAAGAGTATTATAAATAGTAACAATCTAAGCTACCACAACATGATATCAAGAGTATCATCAAAACCACAATCTGCCAAACAAAACCACAAAGAATGTCAAAAACAAGCAGTAACATGAGGGATATTACACAAGCATTCTTTCATGAGAGCATTCAAGTTTCAAAAGCAAGTAAAGTTGAAGTCTTGGAGCAACATTAAAGTGTTTTTGTAGGTCTTCAAGCTCACTTTCATTCAAGATCTAGCATTTTCAAGGGTTAATCGTGGTTGTCTATGGTGAATTAGGATGAATTCTAGGTTGAGGAGCTGCAACTAGCCATCAATCCAAGCCTAATGACTTGTTTCCTAAGTGATTCCATCTTCCATTATCACTCTACATTCAACCATGGATGGTACAAGCATTATTAAGGCTCATTTGGGTGATTAGAGATTTCTCAAAGTGAGTCATTCATCTTCATATTTCATTCATGCACCTCATTCTTGCACATTAGACTAGGGTTGCATTTCATTTCAGATTTCCTAATCTTAGACACACTTAAGGTTAGGGTTTACCTTCCTATTTACATGCATATTCCATTGTTTCTATCAAGGTTTAATTACGAAACAAGGGGTTTGACCAAAGAAAACCCCCCATAAGCAAATCAAGTTTATATTCTGTTTTGCAAGTCTTTTGACATATTCAAATATGAAAATCAATTTGGGACAAAAGAGCAGGTGTTGAAGTGTAGATTTGAACTTTGAATTCTTTTGAAAATTGTTAAATAATCGATACACTAGAGGGTATGTGCAGATCGCCATGGAAAACAGGCCCCATGGGCAAAAAAATTAGAAAATCAAAGTTAGGGCAACTTGGCATAAAAATTTGAATAAGCTATCTATATTATTTCAAAAAATATGTAAGAATAGAATCTGTAGAAAATTGAATGTAGCTCTAAAACTACTAGGTTTGTTTAAAAAAGGAAATCTATTTAGAAATTTTAAAATTTCTAAATGCAAGAGTACTAAAAATTTCAGGGAAAAAATAAGAAGTAGGTGTTTGTCCTAATTCACCCTAACCATAAGGAAATGAGCCATTTTTATAATATTTTAGATATATAAGTAGAGAACTCATGTCCTGATGTGATGCATATTTTTTTGTAATTCTTTTTCAAGTAAATAATTAATTATGAATTTTTTATTACAACTTTTAAAAAATATAAAAAACTCGTGTGTCTGACCACCTTAACTTGGTCAAAACCTCATGAAATTCAATTTTTCATTTTTTAATCCTATATTATGTGAAGCATAAAATGTGATGCATGTTTTAGATTCAAAAATGATACCGCTTGAAAGCTATAGATGTTTTTCAATTAGCCTATTAATCAGGACTTTAGTTGTAATTTTAAATAGAAAATGAATAATAATTACTTTATTAAATTCAAATTAAAGCATAATTTATATTTGTGGGAAGTTGAGAATCTCCTTTAAAAACCCTTTTCATTTCATCAATTTTGAGTTAAAAAAAGTCGTCAGCCACATACCCTACAAATACGCATCATATTGCCACTTTTTGGCCCATAATGATCCTCAAGCATTACGGCCCTAGAAGTGGCCTATGAGTCCCACTATAGGTGTATTTCTAGATTTTTGCATATTCAAATATCCTTTTTCCAAAAACTTGTTCCTGCACAGAAACCCAGATCTAGGACTAATACGTACAAACTGGCATATGAGTCCCAATAGGCCAAAATTTTAGAATTTCCAACAATTCAAAGCTCATTCCAGCCTCTCTCAGGTTTCTAGGTGCATATTTCTAAGATCTCACTTCTTTGTTTTGATTTCCATGCCTTTATAGGTCATTTAGTTAAAGATTACATCATATTAGGGTTAAGCATTTCATCTTGTATTGCATTTGTCTTTTCAAGCCCTTGCTTGGTGGTGAACCCCTCATTAGTTTACAATCATAACCTAGGACAACCCTATTGTAAGATGTCTTTCTCTTTTGCATTGAGATCTCTAACATATCCTTCAATGAAATAATTGGAAAGTGGGACTTGCTATATGTTATAAACCATACGAAAGCATCTCCTACGCCATTTTTTATTATTTCATTTTGGTGAACCTGACATACTCTCATCAGCTCGGTAAAAGAAGGTAAAAGAAAAAATAGTTAGAAATGACTTCACTTTTTACTAGATTATGTATGTTAAAAATTAGGGCTTTTACTATATTAGGGTTAAAAATGTCCTTTCACTCAAATTAACATAACGGGAGCTAGAGAGCTTTGTTTTTGATGTCATTTGTGGTGTTAGAATTGTGATTTTTCTCCCGTTCTCATCAAACATCTATCATTATGTGGTATGGTACTTATAAATACCCTATGATACAACTTGACTTATTTGATGTGGTTAGACTACTACCTTGATTTCACCTTCGTAAAGCAAGTAGAATCAAGGGGGCATATACATCTACCCTCGAATTAGATTTCTAGAAGTTAGATAAGAGGATTTTTGGACAAACTAATGAATTCATGTTGCAGGACATGGTTCCTAACATTGTGGTTTTGCAGATCACTATAGTGGGGGCTTCATTTTCCCATGTTGTGAATGAACCTATATGAGTATCCTTTTAAGAAATAGATTTCATTGTTCAAATTCCTTTAGCTTGCATATGCACATAGATTCATATGGGCACTAAAGTGGGACTACATGTAATGATGGAAATTGTACTCCCTCCATTGAGATAGGGTAATTTTTCATTTAATCTAGACCCAATTTAGTACCCTTGCATTAATTACCCTTTAATTTATCATTAATAGGCCCCTAAGACCCTTTATTTTGGATCTCGAGGCTTATTTCAACTAAAAACATGACAAAATCATCAAAAAAACTCAAAATTTTAACAACCCACCCCAAAACATCTAGGGTGGGACTCATGCTACCTTGGGCATATGAGTCCCCCTAGGTGGGATCCATATGCTAGGGTTGGTGTATGAGTCCCATTTGGGGCTTTTTTAGGGTTTGAGCAAGAAAATTACCTTTTTAATTCAAATTTTTGGTTGATGTTATCTTTTGAGATCTGAATAACAATAATTTAGGTGTTAATGCCTATATAAGCAAGCTCCTAAGTCATTTTTATCTAAATACACATTTTCAAGAGCAATTTCAAGATCCAAGCATTCAAGAGTCTTAAGGAATTCTTTCACAAGAGCATTCAAGTTTCAAAAGCAAGTAAAGTTGAACTCTTGGAGTAGCATTAAAGTGTTTTTGCAAGTCTTTAAGCTCACTTTCATTCAAGATCTAGCATTGGCAAGGGTTGATCATGGTTTTCTATGGTGAATCATAATGGATTCTGGGTTGGGGAGATGCAACTAGCCATCAAGCCAAACCTAATGACTTGTTTCTTAAGTGATTTTTTCTTTCACTATCACTCTACATTCAGCCTAAGGAAGGTACAAGCATTATTAGGGCTCATTTGGCTAATTAGAGATCTCTCAAAGTAAGTCATTCATCTTCATATTCCATTCATGCACCTCATTCTTGCACATTAGAATAAGGGTGCATTGCATTTTACATTTCTGAATCTTAGACACACTTAAGGTTAGAATTTACATTCATATTTACATGCATATTTCATTTTTTTTATCAAGTTTTAATTACCAAAACTAGGGTTTGACCGAGGAAAACCCCCGATAAGAAAATAAAGTTTATATTCTATTTTACAAGTCTTTTCATAGATTCGGATCGAAAAATCAATTCAGGAGAAAAGAGTAGGTGTTGAAGTGCATATTTGAACTTTGAATTCTCAAAAGATTGGAACAAGACTGATATGCTAGAAACTTGGCATATGAGCCCTACTACATGTGCTTTTCCAAATTTTTGTAGATTCAGATACCCTTTTTGTAGAAACCTATTCTTGCTTAGAAACTCAAATCTAGGATTGATACACCCAAACTGGCGTATGAGTCCCAGTAGGCCAAAATTATAGAATTTTCAACAATTCAAAGCTCATTCTAGCCTCTCTCAGGTTTCTAGGTGCATATTTTTGTGATCTCACTTCTTTGTTTGATTTTTATGCCTTCATAGGTCATTTAGTTAAAGATTACATCATAATAGGGTTAAGCATTTCATCTTGTATTGCATTTGTCTTTTCAAGTCCTTGCTTGGTGTTGAAACTCTCATTAGTTTACAATCATATCCTTGGAAAACCATATTGCAAGATCTCTTTCTCTTTTGCATATTTCATTATTTTTATCATGTTTTAATTAACAAACTAGGGGTTTGACCGAGGAAAATCTCCCATAAGAAAATCAAGTTTATATTCTATTTTAAAAGTTTTTTCATAGATTCGGATCCAAAAATCAATTTAGGAGAAAATAGTAGGTGTTGAAGTGCATATTTGAACTTTGAATTCTCAAAAAATTGGATTAATACTGATACACTAGAAACTTGGCATATGAGTGGACTACTACATGTGTTTTTCAAAATTTTCACAGATTCAGATACCCTTTTTCTAGAAACCTGTTCCTACATAGAAACTCAAATCTAGGATTGATACACCCAGACTAGCGTATGAGTCCTAGTGGGCCAAAATTATAGAATTTGTAACAATTCAAAGCTCATTCTAGCCTTTCAGGTTTCTAGGTGCATACTTCTATGATCTGACTTCTCTGTTTTGATTTTTATGCCTTCATAGTTCATTTAGTTAAAGATTACATCATATTAGGGTTAAGTATTTCATCTTGTATTGCATTTTTCTTTTCAAGCCCTATCTTGGTGGTGAACCTCTCATTAGTTAACAATCATATCCTAGGAAAACCCTATTGCAAGATCTCTTTCTCTTTTGCATTGAGATCTCTAGGGTTATCCTTCAATGAAATAGTTGGAAAGTGGGTCTTGCTCTATGTTATAAACCATACAAAAGCATCTCCTATTCCATTTTTTGTTATTTCATAAATCAAGATCCCTCAAACAAGTGACTCAATTGAGGGATGGTTAGGGGTTTTCTATTGAAATTGGATGGGGGTTCACCATTAAATGAAACTTCAAAGGATAAATGAAAAAACTTATGCACAAAACCTTAGAAACTTGAGAGCATGAAATCAAATTGAAAAATAGATTGAAATAGAAAAGTACCTGGAGGAGTGGAGAGGCCAAAACAAGGTCTAAAAACCCTACAAATTGTTGTTTCAAACTGCAGCGAGACTCATTCACCACGCTGGGCAATTTATTCCTGCTATAGGGTTTTTGAGAAGAATGTAGAATCTGCTTATGGCTAAGTAGGATCTGCAGAAATTTGGAAAATGGGTTATATTAGGACTACTACACTAGGTAGGGTGATTTAGTCCTTCTATTATGGCTTTACTGATATTTTTGTAGCTTCTAGTGATCTTTTGTAGCTTTCTTCTTGTCCAATCTTCAGGTCTAAAAGTTTGAATTCTAGCTTGTGCATGAGTTTTTGTGAAGATGACAACTTCTTGACAACTTTGACAACTTTTTTAACTTTATTTTCAAAGGATCTTCAAGCTTCAATTTTCCTAGATCTACAAACATGCATCAATAGAGAAAAGTGTTATTTTGTTAGGGAATAGGGGTTTTCCTTGTTCAAACCGCATTTTGTTAATTAAACCTTGAAATAAAATAGAAAAGCATGAAGGAATGATGAATGAACAAATGCAATGTTCCAACTCACCAAACCCTTTAAATGAAGGTTGAAAACTTGTGTAAAATGGCTAGCATGAATGTGGATCTTGACTCTTGATTGAATACTTGAAACTTTATCTTGAATGCTTGCTTGAATCATGAATCCTACATCAAAAATTTTAACTCAGAAACACACATGATGCATGAAAACTTTGACATGATTCTTGGATCTTGAATGTAGCTCCCAATGCTTGATGATTTTCTCTTGAATGTTCTTGATCTCGTAAAATTTCCTTAAGAATGACTTGAAAACTTTCTAGGAGAAATTATGTGAAATAACCTTGTATTTATACTTGTTTATGCCTAATTTCCCAAAATTACAACACTATAAGCTGACATTCAAAAATTAAATCTATGGATAATAAAATATTTCCAAGAAATTGATTTAAAATAGGTCATAGCTTAGAGCAGGACTCATACGCCAAGTTGGGCATATGAGTCCAATAGGCTTAAACCTATGACACAAATTTTGAGAAGTGTTATGTTCAATGTGACATTTAAAATTAGGTCCTGAGACCTAGGGAGGAACCATACACCCAGAGGGGTGTATGAGTCCTAGATCCCTAAATCTAGAACACAACCAAAAACATTAAATTAGGATTTTTCATTTATTAAATGTTGGGATTATCCTTAGAAAAATGCATTTAACCAAGCTTGTGGATGCAAAATAGGACTAATTAAGGCATAAATAAGCCATATTTTAACGAGGACCCAAAAAAGTGTGGAAATGTAAAGGGATACATTTTTCTACACTACATAAGCCTTCACACTTTAGTTCATTTTTGTCATAATTTTTTATTTTTTTAAGAAGGTCAAGTTGATAATCACGAATTAGAAGCCTAGCCTTTGTATTGCTTGCCATTCAATCCCATCGACTAATCTTATCCATCATATTTATGTTTACCTCATCTTACACCCCCTTCTAAACGAAAGTGTTGCATGAACTTTCAATTTTTTTTGGGAAACCTTTACTCTTCTAGGGTCCTCCACTTAACCATATTAAAATTATTCATCCATTTTTTAAGCCCTTATTATCCTTATTTTCCTACATTCATAGATCTACATCTACATTTTCACCTTCTTATTTTATTTTGATGTTCCTTACCTCTATAAGGAAGCTAAGGTAGTAGAACAACTTCCTACAGTAATCTTGAAAGGAGGATAATGCAAAACTATACAAATCTTTAAAACAGTTACAAAAAATTAAAAATAAATATCACCATGCCACAACATAGTGATTTATGTGGGGAAAACACTTTTGGGAGAAAATATCGCACTAAAAAATATGCTTGGAAATATATTATTTAGAAATCATGAAGATTACAATATACTTGCAAAGAAAGCTTCTCACAGGAGTATCATGAACTAGAGATCCATAGGCAAAAAAACAACTATCAAACTCTCATAATAAATCACAGTGCATAGTTGTAATATGATGCCCTCATAAAATAGGATTTCCTTTTAGGAAAAGAAAATCCAACAAAATAAATACCATCAAATCTAAGACCTAATGATGAAAAGTTTAGATTTACAATAATAAAATATGCACAAAATTGGGCTTTTAGGTGCACTACGCCAAAACCCTTACCAAGGTGCATGATACCTAGTCCCCCAAATAAGAGGTCATCCACTTAGAACCTCGAAAGGGGAGTACCCCCTCACAAACCTTGAAAATCATTATATTAACCTATTATAATCTTGAGGTTGAGACACCAATTTTTCTGAAAACCTCTCCTCCTACAACTTTCTATATGTTCCTCCTTGCTTCACTTCCCTCAAGGAATCAACTACCTTATCTACTCCTTCTACAATAGCTAAAATTTCCACCTCTACCATCCTTCTTGTTGATGGCATCTTGTTTCCCTAAATATCTTTTCATTTCTCTTCTTCATACTATAGTCCTTTTAGATATACTATCCATTTCTAGAGGGACACACTCACAATCACTTATTATAGGGTTTCTTGCAAACCCAATATAAGGTCACTATCTTTCATTCTAGAGTTGTAGCTACAAGGGCTTGAACACAAAATACCAACTCACCAAGTACTTAGATATGCACACATAAAAAATAACGAATTTAATATAGAGAAGAAAAAATCATGAATATTTAGCATTCATAGAAGAAATGCACATTTTAAGAATTTTTCTTTTTAGAAAGGTAATATTGCATTATTGATTGAAGCCAACACTTACTAAAACAATATAACTCTAAAATATTTTTTTGTGTGTGTGTCATTTGAAGAAAATGGGGACTATTAATTCACAAATATATGAGCATGTCTAAGATCATCATGGAAAAAATAGGCCCTTAAGTGGCAAAAACTGTAGAAAAATTAGAGTTAGGCAACTTGATGTAAAAATTTGAATAAGTTGTCTATATTATTTAAAAATATGTAAGAATAGAATATGTAGCAAATTAAATGTAGCTTTTAAACTACTAGGTTTATTTTAAAAAAAAAAAAAAATTGGTGAAAATTTGAGATTTCAATGTAGTAGTACTTGAGCTTCAGGGAAAAAATAAGAAGTAGGTGTCTATCTGACCACCCTAACCACAAAAAAATGATAAGATTTTTTTTATAATATTTTAGATATAAGTAGAGGACACATGTCTTGATGTGATGCATACTTTTTTGTAGTTTTTTTACAAGTAAATAATTAATTATGAATTTTTTTATTATAAATTTTCAAAAATATAAAAATTTGTATGTCTGACCACCTTAACTTGGTCAAAACTTCATGAAATTCAATTTTTTTTTAATCCTATAGTATGCAAAGAATAGAATGTGACGCATGTTTTAGATTCAAAAAATATGATACTGGTCGAAGGCTATAGATGTTTTTCAATCAACCTATCAATTAGGGCTTTAGACATAATTCAAATAGAAAATGAATAATAATAATTTATTAAATTCAAAGTAAAGCATACTTTATATTGGTGGAAAGCTGGGAATCTCTTTAAAAAACCCTTTTCATTTCATCAATTTTGGGTAAAAGAAGTCATCAGCCACATACCCTCCATATACCAGTCATATCGCCACTTTTTGGCCCATCATGATCCTGCACATAACCATATCTTCAAGATATTGTGTCAAACATTTGAATCATTGCACATCTTTATTTTATGGAAAATATGGCAAGAAATGTAATTTATAACATGCTAGTTTTGGCCTTTGAAGGGGATAACTTTACAGAATGGTGTTCTAGGATAAAATCCCTACAGAGATCTATATATTTATTTGGATATTATTCAATAAGGGTATGTGGAGCTAGTAAATATAAATGTGTTTAAGATATTAAATTATCAACAAAATAGGGAGTTAAAAGAAATGAAACAAAAGACAAAGAAGCTTTATTTTTTATTCAATGTAAAATTAATAAAGTAATTTTTTTTTAGACTAATTAGTTCTATTAATTCTAAGAAAGCATGAAAAAGACTCATTAATTCATATCGAGGTGCACAAACTAGAGAGTTACAAATAATGAGGAATTTTTTTGACATGTAAAGATGGCTACTAGTTAATCTATGAATGATTTTCTAGAAAAGGTACAAGGTCTAGTAAGTCAAATGAAAGATTTAGAGGAAGATGTAGATGAAAACCATGTCATTAAGAAAATATTAAGGAACTTAGTTCTTAAAATTTATGTTGTGGTTTGTACAATTGAAATTTCTAAAGTTCTCACAACTACTCAAATAGATGAATTGGGTTCAATTTTGTTAACTATTGAAGAAAGAATGAAAGTATTGAGGAAATATTATAGCAAACATTTTTGTCTAAAACAAGTATAAGAAGAAGAAGAAGAAGCACATTCTTTAGGAATCATAATAAAGATGACTATAATCATAAAAATATATATAAAGGGGAATCTATCATTTTCGGTGATGAGTTTTAATATGTATATTTAAAGTTGTTATTTATCACTTGTGATTTAAGTGATATATATTTTATTTTTACATTATTTTCCTATGGATTTTTGAAATGGTTATTTATCAATTATAATTTAAATGACAAGCTTTCTTCTCTCTTGTTAATTAATTTCAATTTATATAATTAAAAGTGTTGATTTATTTTTACATATCTAAATTTCAATCATGGTTGATTGGTTGATATTAATTTGTTTATGGAGGACTTCTGATTTAATGAATAGTTAAAAAAATGAATTTAACAAAAAAATTATTCATAAAAGCAAACAAAAACAAAAATAACTTGCACTAGATAAAAGTAATTATTTCTTATAGATACAATTTATCTAATGGACATATTACAAATAAAAATGTGGAATAAAATTATCTTGTGGATTAAAGCTTGTGGGAAGAAAATGTATGATAGAGACCCTCCTGACTCTACTGGCACTACTTTGGTTGCGTAATGGCCTTTTCTTATGTTATGCTTGTAATTATGGACTTCTAGGCTAGGCCCATGTGACTAGCTTTTTTGATTTCCGAACACTGCCCATATGACTCTTAGGGTGTGCCTTCTTACCACCCACCTTTTTTGTGAATATGTATTTTAATCTTTATAATTAATATAGATTAATGCATATTCTTCAAAAAACTTGCTCTACTAATTCAACTTCCCATCTTGTTTAGATACATGACTGGGATTCTAAATATTACACACCCAACTACTCTACGTGTTGTAGAATACACACATTTTTTTTTATTGAGAAAAATGTTGAGATTATAATGAGAATGCAGTGAAAAACTGCAAGAGAAACTTACAAGAACACAGTTGTAACTCTAGTAGCAAAGAATAACATACTACAAAATCCAAACAATAGCAGCATAAAAGGACATGGCGAACTAGCAGTCGTTAGTAACAAAAAATTTAATCGTACAACAATACAAGATAGAAACAATTATAAAAATTACATGGTGAACCAGCCACTAACTACCACAACAAGTGGTAGAATACACACATTTATAATGCCTAGTTTATCCTGTTCTCAATATCTTCCACCTATTATTAGTACTTTTCATTAGCATAGTACTATTGTAATGAGTTTGGCTTTTTTTAGTTAACTAGTTACTAATAACTTAGTTTTCAGCCAATCAAAAACAACATTTTAAAAAAATTAAAATAAAATCCAATTTTTTAAAGTCAACTTGTAAGATATTTAACTTTACAAATTTAAAAAATTATTTCTTGCGCATATGATTGGTTAAAAAGTTATATGTGTGTTATATGATAGGTTATTTTATATTGTAGGCTCTCCTTTAATCTATATATATATATATATATTATAAATTATTATGATTTTATCTATTTATATTAATATATATTATAGGTTATATATATTATAATCTATTTTATTTTAACCATCTATTTATTTTATTTTAATTGAATCATTTATTTAATTTTCCAATTTATATTTTATATATAATCTCATATTTTTTCTTTGGTTAAATTATCATTGTTTTAAGTTTTAGTATATTTTCCTTTATATATTCCTTCATTTCTTTTAATATTTTTTGTAATTGTTCCTCAATTGATTTTTTATACAATTCATCTTTATAATTCTCTTAGAGTTATTTATTCACTATTTGAGACATTTAACATTTAACCTTTTTTGATCCATTTATTTGTGTTATATCATTTTTTTTGTTTATTTTCACTTTTACTTCATTTTTCAATCTCCTTGCTCCCTACCCTCTCCCACTACTTAACTCTTCTTAAGGTCATTTCTACAATCATATTCTTCATTATCCTCTTCCTATGATGAATCATTGAGTTAGGGTTAGGGTAAGGTCATTAGATTTATTTATTCATTGTTTGAGACATTTAACTTTAACCTTTTTTGATCCATTTATTTGTGTTATATCATATTACTATATTATTCATTCTTCTATTATATCTTCATCATTTCTTTTCCTATTTTCACTTTTAGTTCATTTTCGAATCTCCTCCCTCCCTACCCTTTGCCACCACTTAACTCTTCTTAAGGTCATTTCTACAATCATATTCTTCATTATCCTCTTCCTACTCTGAATCATTTAGTGTGATTTGAAATGTCAATTCAAAATAGCATACATAATTTAATCTAGAAGTGTTTACTCTATCATTCATGGACTTTGAAAGAATTATACCATCTATAATAATTGATTCATTAGTATTTAACAATTATTGATTTGAATGAAGAGACATAATTGCACTTATGTCTAGACTATGAATCAAATCTGATAATTTAATATAATATATTTTATTTTTTAATAAATATATATATATATTAAATTAAAAATTATTATATATTAAATAAATTTTATAAACAAAATGAACATAATATATACTAAAAATCATTAAAAGTTAGATATTACATGTTGGCTATGTTTATATATTAAATAATTTTTAGTATATATTATGTTCATTTTTTTTATAAAATTTATTTAATATATAATAATTTTTAATTTAACTTTTATTAAATACACCCTCAGGGTTAACACTCTAAGGAATAGATCGACAAGACCAGTGGAAATAGGCACAGAGGAAGCAGTTTGAAAACTACAGGCAATGGAGAGGTTGAAACTGATAAGGACGATGGAGATCCACCTATTGATGTTGGGGCCTTGTTGCTCAGGGAGGCACATATGGTATCTATGCTTCTACTTTGGCCTTGTCTTGGCTGGATTGCTCCTAAATGGTTCAAGAGGTTTTTTTCCTACACTTCTATTGGTGTAGTTGTTGGTGATGTCAATGGTGACCTAGGTGGGGGCTTCCCACTGGCTTTGCAGTCATTGGTGGTTGTGTCTAGAGATCTTTGGGTTGTTGTTCCTAGTTTTGGGCGAGGCTATGTTGGGAAGGAGTGCTTCCTTTGTGTCTCCTTGTGATTCCCTCCCTCTTGGCCTGTGGTGTGTGGGCATGGGTGTGTGAATGCTAATGTTTTGTGCCCCTTTATGCCTATGGTTGTTGTTGTGTGTGGTTGTCAGTGGACATTGGCCTTTCTTCTTCCTTTGGTTGCCTCTCTTGGTGTCGGTGAGTTTGGGTTTCTTTGAGGAAGTTCAAGTGCAGATTGGGCCTCTCTTTGTCCCTATTCAGTGTAATAAGAAGGCTTGGGTATCTTTATTGCTAGTCTAGTTTGTTTCTGAATTCCTCTTGGATGTCCTTTGCTTTCTCTTGACCCTTGTTTGGTGGCTCTGTTCTAGGGTTTTTTGTTCCTGGATTTTCTTGAGCTCTTTCTAGCCCCTCTTTGAGGTGTGGTGGTGTTTCCCACTAGTTGGTTGTTGGGTTTTGTGGCTTTTCTCTAGCTCTAACCGGCGTGTTGGGGTTGCTTGGTGTGCCTTCTTGCTGGCCCTTCTCCTCATTTCCTTCTTGTTTGGGTTCCCCTGTTTCTCTTGGGGGTTGGGTGTTCTCAGTCACTCTCAGATTGAAACTTTGCATTTGGTGGACTTTAGGTCTGTGGTGCTCTTTGTGGCCTTGTTTTCTTTGACTAACCTTTTGTTGTGGCCTTGTACTTTCAGGCTAAATGTCTTTGGATCCTCCTTGTTGAGGATGGTTCTTTTTCTTGTGCCTCCCTAGTGGTTGATGCTAGGGTTTTTGGTCTTTTCTTGGGCTAAACTACTTCATGTTAGTATTATGTTGGCTCAACTGGTTTGGCCTTATGTGAAGGCTTAGTGCTCTTTTCTAGTGCAATTTTTATTGGAGGATGCTATTGTATTCTTGGTAACTGAGTTATCTTTCTCCTCTAGTCCTATGGAGGTGGACCTCCCTCAGATGTTCTTATTAAGGTGGACTTTTCTCCTATGGAGGTGGAGGGTGCTGGTGATTTCTAGCTACGGTGGTCTTACTGTTGGTAGCATCCTCTCCAATAAATGGGAGCCCATTCCTTTAGAGGTGTGTTTGGTGTTTGTTTCCTATCACCAGAGTGTTTTGATGGAGGTGTTGTTGCTGGAGCTATCCATGGATTTTTTGGGATCTTCGGTTCCTCTTGTTTTGCTGTAGGCTGGGTGTTATTCTAAGTGTCTTTCTATGTTCCAACATATTGTTCTAATTAGGGGTTTAATGGTGTTATACATCATTAATCTAGGTATTTTTCTTGGCTCTATGGTGTATTCCATGAGTGGTTGGTTTGTTGACGCATTGCTGATGCAGGTGGTTTCTTTGTATCTCTAAGGGTTTCTGGTTCTAGGTAAAACCATGTTGTATTCGGGTTCTCAGACCCTTGTTTGTTTGATTTTTGCAGTGGTTGTAGTCATGTTTATCTTTTAGAAGTTGTTATAGGTTTATGGTATATTTTTCTACAACCTGCCTTTCCTTGTATTGGGTTCTCGGGCCCCATCAAAACCCGCTTTTACCTCTAATCAAAAAAATTATTAAATATGTTATTTATTTAAAATTTAGTGATAAAAAATAGGTTTATAGTTATGGATAGTGTTATGATCATAGTTAGGGTTTGAGATAGGTCAAGGATTAAGATAATGGTTTAAAATTTATTGTTAGAGTTAGAGTTAGGGATAGGGTTAGGGTTAGGGATAAAATTAGAGTTGGAATTAGAGTTAGGGTATGAGTTAGGGTTAAGTTTAGGTAATTAAAATAACTAATTAACAAAACTTACATTTAATTTTTATCAAATTTTAAAAAACAATAATTACAATAATATTAGAGCAAATACTAGCCACTAGTGGCACTTGTTTATTATTGAAATGACATTATATTTCTATGAACACTTATTATTGTCAACATTTGTACAAGATAAATGTTTTGTTTTCTTTTGTGTTACATCTACACTGTGGATGCGAAACACATTTTTTTCAATGTCTTCCACTTATTACTATTTATTATTGAAATGGCATTGTATTTCTATGAAAATTTATTATGACAATAATTTTTAGTGATGACTTTTACTATGTATTTTTAAAGTTGTTATTTAGCACTTGATGATTATTTATCAACTGTAATTTAAACGATAAGCTCTCGCTCTCTTCTCTCTTATCTCTTATTAATTTCAATTTTTGTAATTAAAAGTGCTTCAATTAGGGTTGGTTGGTCTATATTATTTTTTTTTGGAAGGCTTCTAATTTACAATACTTAGTTTATCTTTTTTTCAAAGTCTTCCACTTATTACACTAAAACATAATATTGAAGAGTCGTAAGATTGAAGAGAAAATCATATTTCACACTAAAGCAAAAGATTGAAGAGTCGTAAGACATTTAAATTTGTAAATATTAGGAGAGAAATTTGCTTCTAACTACAAATGTCACAAAGAATCCTTTTGACACAAAAATTTACAG